>JAQZBX010045874.1:0-20919 GCA_029593785.1 Cabassous unicinctus | reverse complement strand
GGGGGGGGGAAGGACGAAAGGGCTGGAATGAGGAAGCAACCAAAAGAAGCCAAGAGAGTTTTGTTAGACAAATAAGGAATATGGATGAGAAAGAACTGAACCTTGAAACATAATTTGTTCATCATTCTTTGCCAAAAAGTCACATGTGTTATTTGTGCTAAGAGCCAAGTAGCAAAATCTTTAAGGGGGAAATAGAAGATTGCTATTAAAGGTCATGCACCTTAATTTCATCTCCGGGTGTGAAGCAATGGGCAGATGTCATTCAACAGAGGAGCAAATGCCTAGAACAGCAGAGCAACGGGAGATCACGGGGCTCCAGGGGAGGGAACGCAGCAGCCCCCTCCTCTCCTCTGCCAGGCAGTGACAGCCCACGTAGGGAACAAGATGAACCATCTACCCCAGGTTCAGAACGACTTTGAGATCTTCTCCTTTGACATAGTCAACAGCGCAATCCAAAGATGTAATCATATCACCATTTGGAGACAAGGCAAGCCCTAGGAGAAGACACTGCAGCTCCCTGCAGAGCCAGGGATAAATGAGAGTGACCTGCTGCAGGGGCTCTCCACCGTGGGGGCCGCAGAATCACCCAGCAGGCTGGCCCTACCCAGGGCCTCTGGGGTGGGGTCCGAGAATGTGCCTTGCTGTCATGTTCCCAGATGATGATGCTGGTCTGGAGACCCCACTTTGAAAACCCCTCCCCTAGAGAATCAACGTGGGAACTGGCAAATATGGACACCTTTCTTACAGGTGTCTTTACCAACCACCTGTCTAAAAGCCTCAGATAATTATCTTTGGTTTTGCAGATGATCAAGGCTGCATCGTGCTGGGAAGATGCATTTTCAGAAATCATTTCCTAAGTTATTTCCTGCTGTTCTAATATGCATCTGCTCTTCCCACATGGGGAAATTGCTTTAATGCCTCAATTCCTCACCCGTCCCTGAATCCAGGCCTTTCTCAGTACCTCTTTGTCTCAGTTTCCTAGGGCTGCCAGAACAAAGAGCCACAGACCGCATGGCTGAAAACTACAGAGCTCTATCGCCTCGCCGTCCTGGAGGCCAGAATTAGGACATCAGCTGGGCCGAGTTCCCTCTGACGGCACCAGGGTTCTGTGGTGGCTTGCCAGAAATCCGTGGTACAACTCAATCCCTGCCTCTGCCATGTGGCATCTCTGTCTGTCTGGGTCAAAATGCCCCTCTTGTTCTAAGGACACCCATCATATTGGAGCATGAGCCACGCTGATCCCACAAGGCCTCATCTTAACTAGTGACATCTGAAATGACCCAATTTCCAGGTAAGGCCCCACGCACGAGCCTGCGGATTCAGGCTGGAACATGGCTTCGGGGCCTACAGTTCAACCTCTAACGCCACAGAGAAGAGGCAGGGTGGCTCTCCCCTCCTCCTTGACTCTAGGTTGGGTCTGCGACTGCCTTTGGCTGTGGGGTGAAGCAGGAGTGGCAGTGTGCCACACCCAAGATGAGGCCTCAAGCGGCCGGGCACGCCTCTGCTCACCCTCTTGCTCTCTGCTGCATGTTGAGGAGGACGCACCTGAGCTAGTCCCATGGCCCAGGGCAGAGCTGCGAGCCAGCCCCCACACTCATGGAAGGACGCTGCCAACATCCGCTGTGCCCACCTGAGGCACGCCGATTCCCAAACAACACATACATGTGTAAGCTCTACTAATAACTGACCGTGGTTTAAGCCATTGATTTTGGGACATTTGTTACGCACCAACACTTAACTGATAGTTACATGGCCCTCGACCTCAAGCCTCTGATTCGTCACCACTAGGCTAATTTAACTGATCAATATGATAAAGACTAGATTTCACTTGGTCTTATCTTTGTTATTAGCCACTCTATGGGAAAACCATTTTTATAATCTAATAGAAATTAATAGTTAATAGTCGGGTTTGTGATTTTATAAAAATTTAAGAGGTAAATTATTTGGCAACTATTATCCCAAGATCTGGAATTCAGTCACACCGGCTTCTAGAATACAGAAATCTTCCAAATCAGAAGCTTTGATAAAGGAAGCAAATCTGTTACTATTTGGACACACTTTGTAACTTGGCTATTTTCTTTTAAATATTCAAAATTTGTTGATTTTTTAATAAAATAATTGCATTGTGCAGGATTCAGTAATTTGAATACAATATATTTTTAAAAAGTAAGTAAATGACATTATATTTGATGGAAGAAAGCATTATATGATTAATTTTTATAATGAAAATGACAACTACTAATTTCTTATAAGGTTACACAGCTAGCATCACTTTCCTTCAACAGTATCATTTTGTAGTGACTTTTCATCAATAACTCACTGTAAATTTTTTTTTAAAAATCAGTTCTCTTTATTCAGAGCAAGAGATTTATATAGTAAAACTATTGAGGCAGCCCATATTCTATCAGTGTACGAACTCAAAAGAAGCATTTAGGAAGTCAAAGAAAATCCACTTGAAAAGCACCAGAGAGAAAGATTTCTCTCTATATTAAAGCTATTGATGCAAAACAAAACCTATAGCTTTTTACAAAAGACTAAACTATATGCACAATATTGATACACAAGAAGTCATAAACCAGTCAAGTGATTTCCTTAATATCCATTTCTGAAGAAGTAAATGAAATGAGTCTGCTCTGTTCTCCATTGACTTTGGGCTTCATTAAGCTCCCAATAATGCAGGATGAGGAAAGCAGACACTTATTCCCTCTAAAGAACACAAAGATTTTCTAAAAAAGTTGGCTAATTCCTCAGCACATCATTGAAAACGGAGTGCTGAAACCTGAGGCCGTGCAATCCCAGCAGACTTGGCCAGGTGGGCAAATGCCCAAAGGAAAATATGCAAAGCCACAGCCCCATGACGTCTGGCTTCCTAGTGCCCTTGATTCCATCAGCTGGCATTAGAAACCGGAGTTTCTACACAGCTTGGAAATATATGCCCTCTATTCGGGCACATGTGAGGAAAGAGTTTGAAAACGAGAATTGTTCAGTTGTCTTCCATTGCTCTGATCATCTCTTCCTTTGATATAGCTTTTATATTAAAGAAAATCCTTCTGAACAGAAGAGAAAGACAGAGAGAGAGAGATTTTTCCAGTGACTCTTGTACTAATGAAAAAGTACTTAGGTGAGCTCCGGCTTCGTGGTTGAGTCTTTGCTTTAACATGAAGCTGAGACACTTCCCAGTGAAAAACTAGATTAGCACTGATTCTTATCAGGGAGGTGCAGCCCTCCCTGCCTGGACAATTCCTGTTTGCAGGCCTGGGATCCTGTGACTGCTTCCCGGGAAGCAAGCCAGAGCCCATCCCTCCCCACGCAGGCCCAGCCCGAGAGCTGCCAAGGCGCTGAGAGCCAGCCCCCGGGCGGGCCGTTGTCCCCTCCGACCCCGACATCCAGGGGCTGTGCCCCTAACCAGCAGCTTCCCTTCTGCAGGCAGAGACCCAAGCCCTGAGCAGCAAGGCTTTGGCTCAGCAACCATTTCAGATTGTTAATATAGTATTAGGATAATGTCTTAGTTTGCTAAGAGCTGCTGGGAGCAATATACCAGAAATTGGTTGTCTTCTATAATGGGAAGTTATTAGGTTAAAAGCTTACAGTTCCAAGGCTGTGAAAATGTCCAAATCAAGGCTTCAACAGAGACGTTGTCTCACCAAAGGTCGGCTGCTGGAGATCCTGGGCTCCTGCCATGTGGCGAGGAAAATGGCGGCTGTACTGGGGTCCCTGCCGTCCCTTCCCCTCCAGCTCACTTCCTCTGCAAGCTCAGCTGTGGGCGAGCAGGCGCCGTCTCCTTCAGGCCTCTTCTCCAGGCCTCTGTGCTCCGTGGCTTCCAGCTTCCGGGCTCTTCTCCGTCCCTGCCGCCCCTTTCTGAGTGTTTGCTGCTTTTAGCCCTCCCCTTATAAAGGACTCCAGAGAGACGAGTAAGACCCACCCTGGGCTCCACAACCAATCAAAGGGGTTTAAGTGAAGCGTCCTGACCAAGTGATCTAATCAATAGGTCCCTTAACGGAATCTAACCCAAAGCTCCTGCGTGCACCAGGCTTACACACACAGGAGTGGGCTACCTTACGAACGCAACTTTCTGGGGTCCACAAAAGACTCAAACCAGCACAGATAATAACAGCATTTACGTCATAGGGTTGTTGACAGAATCAACCGAGCCAGTATTTGTGAAGCGCTTAAACAGTGTTGATTACAGAGTGAGGGCTTCTGTGCGTGTTAAATCATGTAAGCAAGTCAAAGAAATGGACCGGAAACGGAATGGGAAGCTTTCTGACACCTTTGCCCAGTTTTTCCCCGGGGTGCTTCAGGTGCCTAGAAGGATTCTTCACACCTCTGGGGCTCCATGTAAGTCACATTCCAATTGCAGCTGACTGGTGTCACCAAAGGTAGCATCTCAGTAAGGGCCCTGCCCATTTCAGTTTGACCTCTCTCTCTTTTTTTTTTTAAAGATTTATTTATTTACTTTATTTTTCTTTGTTTATCCCTCCACCCCCAGATGGTTCTCTCATCTGTCTGCTCATTGTCTGCTCGTCTTCTCCGGGAGGCACCAGGAACTGAACCCGGCACCTCCCACATGACAGGTGAGTGCCCAGTGGCCTGAGCCACATCCGCTCCCGGCAGGCTGTGGAGTCTGCTGGCTTGTGGTATCTGCGCATTGCGGCAGGAGGTGGCGTCCAGCTCATTGTGGCGGGAGGCGGTGTCTGCTTGGTGTAGCAGGAGGAGGCATCTGCTCGTCTTCTTTTAGAAGGCACCGGGAACCAAACCTGGGAACTCCCATGTAGGAGGGAGGCACTTAATTGTTTGAGCCACATCTGCTTACTGCTTGTTGTGTCTCTCATTGTGTTTTCTCATTGCATCTCCTCATTGTGTCATCTCATTGTGTCATCTTGTGTCAGCTCGCTGTGTCAGCACGTCATGTCAGCTCTCTGTCTTGTTCGTCTTCTTTAGGAGGCACTGGGAATGGAACCCAGGACCTCCCATGTGGTAGGTGGGCTTCCTTAGGGAAGGTCATCCATTTCCCTGACCTTCTCTTAACCAATCACATCTTTAAATACCAATTTTCAAATAAAATCCCACCCCCAGCTTAAGATGAAAACGTCTTTTTGGGGACATAATTCAATCCATAACAGCTCTCTGTTTTCGGTCTCATGAGAGATTGCACATGTGCATTTTTATAAAAAAGCATGAAATATAGTGCAAGTCTTCTTCTCATGGGGTTAGTGGGTGCCTAGAGAACCCATGGATGGAATTCTGGAAACTTGTGAGGCCCTGAAATAATTAAAAGCATCATACCTGCTCTATATTTATGAATTTTAAGATCAGGGTTTTCATAGGATTTTCAAAGTGCCTATGACCCCCTCCCCCCAAATTAGTGGTATAGGGGGCATTTTCCAAAGCTCTGAAAGCCCATTTCAAGGTGCAACACAATTTAGCTAATGGATTGATGGTTTTTAAAGAATAAAGTGATAAAACTGAGGCCCAGCCTGGCAGCGAGAAGCCTCATTCCAGCTATAGCAAAGGGAATCCCTGGCTTGGGGGCCTGAAACCTGCCCCCTCAGGCTTCCTCGGAGCATCCTCAGCCGTGTGCCCTGCGCTCTCTGCCTCCCAGGCCGGCCTCCGTCCCAGCTGGGCCATGGGCGGTGCTTCCTGGAGCTTCCGGCTCACCCCCCATCGCCTCCAATGGGTCAGCATTTCCAGCCCCCAGGCAAGGGGGGACAAGTGTGCACCCTGCCCCTCTACTTCACTTTCAGTGCAGCCCCCAGGGCCTACCGCCTATGCTGCTTGGGTGCCCTCACTTTACACCCCCACACAAGCCGGCACTCAGGGGCTTTTTGGGCTCTAAGCCTCTTTTATGCAGGTTGACAATTGCCTCTGAGATAGAACTCTCCCAGGAGGTAAAATTAGCATAATATTCAAGTGGTTTAGACTGCAAGGCCACAAGCTAGGGACATGAAAAGAGGATTGTTTGGGATTCCTAGGCTGCCTGAACCAAATACCATGAAAAGGGTGGGGTTGAACAATGGGAATTTATTTGCTGACTGTTAGGGCAAATGTCTAAATCGAGGCATCATCAAGGCGATGCTTTCTTCTCAAAGGCCAGCGCACAGTGATCCTGGGCTTCTCTGCCACATGGCAAGGCACAGGGCGGCATCCTTCGGTCTCTCCTTTCTCTTCTGGGTTTTGTTTATTTCGGCTTCCTGCTTCGCGGCTTTGCTCCTCTCTCTCTGTATTCATTCCATTTATGAAGAACTCCAGTAAAAGGATTAAGACCCACCCTAATTGAGGCAGCTCACACCTTAATGGAAGTAGCTTCATCGCAAGGTCCTACTTACAACGGGTTTACAACCCACAGGAATGGATTAGATTTAAGAACCTGTTTTTCTGGGGCACACACAACTTCAAACCACCTGAGGAGTGAG
Organism: Cabassous unicinctus; assembly: GCA_029593785.1. Taxonomy (NCBI): domain Eukaryota; kingdom Metazoa; phylum Chordata; class Mammalia; order Cingulata; family Chlamyphoridae; genus Cabassous; species Cabassous unicinctus. The sequence continues at coordinate 14,506 of JAQZBX010045874.1, read as the reverse complement.
ATTGAGGACTTAAATCAGCCGGTAATATACCTAACCAGTGGTTTAAATAATTGAAATATGCACAAGATTGCATGAACCGGGTGATCGGAATCCATAGGCAGTGGCCATTGCTTCACCCTGGGGCGGCCTGTGGCATCAGATAACCTTCCGATGCCTTCTGAGCCTCAAGGCTGGCTTCTAGAACAGGAGGGGTGCCAGAGAAGGCCCGTTGCTGAGATGAGCGGGAAGCCATCTCACCTTGATGCTCCCAAAGACATCCCGACAAACTGGGTATGCTGGTCCCACGCTGGAGGACCGTCTGTACGTACCAGCAGAGGCAGGCGCGTGACGGACGCTTCCATCCCATTCCAGCCAGGCAGCAGTGGCGGGGCGTGCCCTGTGCTCGCCGGCTGCCGCCAGCCGTGCAGCTCATCAGGACCGCACAGTCTGCGATTTTACCTGCAGAGCTGTGCCTGTGTTGGAGGCACTCGCGAGCCTTGTGAACTCGTCTTCGTTTGTGCACAAGGTAAATAGATTTGGGGACACGCTTGGCAGAATCTGTAATAGAAATCTTATGCTATTTTTCCACTGGAGAAATGTCGCCACGCTGATGGCTCTGATAAGACCAGAGCCTTTGCTGTATCACTTTTTTAGATTAAATGACCACGCGCTTTTCCCACTAGTGTAATAGCCTCGGCACTGCAGTAACGCTGGGTTTTTACAGGTACGTGAGTAATCCTGGCTCCGCCTTTGGGGATGCTCTCCCATTCTCCACCCCAAGCTGAAGGTGAAATTTAAACTGCTGATGGGCCAGGGAGACATTTAGTGCTTGGAGCTCTCAAGAGCCAGCCTAAATGTCACTCCATCTACAAAGTCTTCTGCTTGGGGCTCCTGTCGCCGTTTGCATCTCCTCCGGCCAGCTCGACACTCCTCCACTGTAAGCAGTTGGTGAGAAGGAGGGTCATAGGCCCCGACCCGAGCACGGACGTGCAAACGGGCAGGGCAGCTGCTCTCCTCCCACCCCGACCCAGCTCGGTGCTGGAAGTGGCCGTGCGCGGCCCGCCTGCCAGCCACGCCGTTCAGCTGGGCACACGGGCATTTGGCGCCCTCTTGTCTTGACCACACAGACTACTGCAGTTAGTGCAGAAATGGGAGGAGCAGAGCTGAGACTGGGCGAGGCTGGCCAGTGTGGCGATAGGGGGATGTCCCAACCCGCCCTGGGGGACTCTCTGCAGGCAGGAGGGCAAGGGGGCTTGTTTCCAAGCAGTGCAGCCTGCTCAATTGCACATCTCCCTTTCAAATTCTTCATCGTTTCCAATTTTTTCTTGAGGAGCATATTTCACTCTTATAATTGAACAAGGACCAGAAAGTTTCATATTAAACTTTTCAAATGAAATTAAAATAAAACTTGTAAGGAAAAAGCCCTATAACATGGGACCCATGGTAATTTCTCCCTGTCTACAAAGCATTTTTTCTGTTTCCTTAAACTTTGACAGTTTGCCTAGCCAAAGCAAGGCTGCAGGTTCCCACAGGACTGGCTGGATTGGCTGGACTGGCCAACGCGGTTTTGTTATAAGTTTCCATTGTCTAAACAATCAGTTCCTTCCCCTACAGAATCTTTGAACAACTAGCAAAACCTGGCAGAACCATCTTCCTCAGAACTCTGGGGAAAGTTAGAGGGCTGCAGTAACGGGGCCAGTGCCAAACCAAGAAAACGCTGCTTAAAACCAGTTGGGGCCTGTATCCATCATTGCAAGCAGGTCTCAGCAGGAAATCACTGACTGCCACAGTAAGCAGTGCTGCAAGCAGAGGGTCTCCTGAGACATGCAGAGACATCCAGACACCATGGGCAGGGCAGACAAGCTCAGGAACTCGGCACCCTGTCAGTGGGCCTTACTTTGGAATTTATGCTCCGAAGTGTAACAGAGTTAGACTCATTAATAGTTTCCCTACACATGGCTCTTCTGCCCCTTTTATTTGAACCTATAATTAGCATGATGCTCATTAAATATATGTCCCAGAGTCTTAAATCTTCTGTCTGTTCATATGCCAGTTGAACCCTGAATCTCAGCAGTGTTGCAAAACCTACTCTCCAGTTCATTGGACTCACCCAGGACAACTAACAAGGAAGTGATGATGGGCAACGCCCATTCCAAAGAAACAGAGTATCTACAACTGCAAGCAAAAAACAGTATCTACAACTACAAGCAAGACAGTTCCATCCATCTGCCCCATGAGATCTAAGCCCCCTCTCAATCGGAAACAGAGTAAGCATCACCATCCCAAAATCCTCAAGACTGAGGAATGAGCAAACATAAGGGACAAATGCAACTATGGGCTAAAGTAGACTTATTATGACTCTGGCAATGGAAGAGCTTGCATCATTGACATAAAGGCGGTGGCCACCAGAGGTTCTGAGGGGAGGGAGAGAGAAGAATAGGTGCACCATGGGATACTTTGGGGATATTGGAATTGTCCTGCATGACTTTGCAATGATGGATACAGGCTATTATACATTTTGTCAAAACCTATAAAATTGTGTGGGGCAAAGTGTAAACTATAATGTAAACCTTAGTCCATGGTTGGTAGCAATGCTTCAATATGTGTTCATCAATTGTGACAAATATACCACACTAACGAAAGATGTTGTTAATGAAGGAAAGTGTGGAAGGGGGAGGGCATGGGGTATATGGGAATCCCCTATATTTTTATGTAACATTTATGCAATCTAAAGCTTCATTTTAAGAAATAAATTTAAAAAAAAACTATACTAAAATTTTCAGATACTTAGTAGATGGTCTTTATGATGGCTAGAATAAAGTCTGATAAATATAATTCTACAATTTAAAAAAAATGTGTGGGGAAGCCCATGGCAGCCTTGCTGGACCCTCCCCTACCCCCACCTCATCACAATGTGGAGCTTGCCTGCACACTCGTTGTGCGTACCCGGCCCGGGCCCAGGGAACAGAACAGTCCCTGTGCACAAATTGGGGTGCCTGTATGTTGATGCCAATCCATCAAGTGGCAGACTGAAAGACTGAAACAGGACACCTGTCTCTCATTTGCATCCCCAAAACTTGCCCTGAAGACAGAAGACGCTTGCAGGTGGCTAACGCAGTGTAAGAAAACCCAAGTGGCTTGGGACAAAAAATTACTGGATTCAAGATGTACAACACAGCACCCAGGATGGGGAAAAGTCTATTTCATAGGAAGTAGAGGGGGCCTTCGGATCCCTGTAAAGGGGGGAATTCCCAAGGCCACTATCACATGCCTAAGAAAGGACTCATGCTCAAAAAGACAGAGAAGGCCCAGCATTTTGGCTCCGGCTGATCTTGGTAGGAGGGTTAAACTCTGAAGGACAGCAGCCAACACAGTCCATAAAAATAGTAACCACAAGACAGCTGTGATAGCTATACTACAATCAGCTAAAATAGATTTTAAGTAAAAAATTGTTGAAAGGGACAAAGAAGGACACTATATTCTGATTAATGGGTCAATTCAACAAAGAAGATATAGCACTTATAAATATATTTGATTCTAACTGCATAGCTCCAAAATATATATAGCAAATATTGACAGATTTGAAGGGAAAAATAGACAGTTCTACATTAATAGTAGGATTCTTCAATATATCACCTTCAATAATGGATGGAACATTTATACAGAAGACCAATAAGTAAACAGAAGATTTGAATGATACTAGAAACAAACTAGGCCTAACATATATAAAGAGCACTTCACCCAACAGCAGCAGAATATGCATTCCTCTCTAGTACTCATGGGTCATTCTCCAGCATAGACCATATGTTAGGTCACAAAACAAGTCTCGAAAAATTCAGAAATATTGAAATCATGCAATGTATCTTCTCTGATCACAATGGAATACAGCTACATCAATAACAGAGGGAGAACTGGAAAATTCACAAATATGTGGGAATTAAACAATGTACTTTAAAACAACCAATGGGTCAAAAGAGAAATCACAAGGGAAATTAGTAAATACCTTGAGGCAAATGAAAATGAAAGCAAAATATATCAAAACTTATGGAATGCAGAAAAGGTGGTGCTGAGAGGGAAATTTATAGCTCTAAATGTTTACATCATGGTCAAGTGGGATTTATCCCAGGAATGTAAGGGTTATTCAACATAAGAAAATCAATTAATGTAATATACCTCATTAATAAAACAAAGAAAAAAGACCACATAATCATCTCAATTGATGCAGAAAAGGCATTTGACAAATTCCAGTGCCCTTTCTTGACAAAAACATTCATTACACTAGGAATAGAAGGAAACTTCTCCAATATATAAAGGACACGTGGCAGTTTGGCATTGTTTATGAATTCCAAAAATAGATATTGGATTGTGTTGGTCTATTCTTCTGGGCATATTAGATTGTATTAGATTCAGAGGTTTCACTTTTACTTGATTAAATTATGATTAAGGCTTTGATTGGGCCACATCAGTAGGACGTCGAGTCCCCGCCCTTTCGGTGGGCGGTGACTCACAGAGAAAATGACACAGCAGAGGAGAGAGTTTTAGAGTTTTGTAGCTAGAGCCCCGGGAAGTAAATACACAGAGAAGCAGATATGTGAGGAAAGAGAGAAGGCTCCATTAGACACAGCAGAGGCCGGGGAAGAGAATGAGCCTGATAGTCTACAGCTGACCTTATGAAAAGAACAGAGCAGCTGAGCCCAGAAAGAAACGAGTCCCAGGGAGAGAGACAAGCCTTATCCCAGCCTACAGCTGAGAAAGGAAGGAGCTTGGACCACAGAGCCTTAGGAGGAAGAAGAAGGCAAACCCTCACAGATACCGGCAGCCATCTTGCTCCAACACATGGCAACAGACTTTGGTGAGGGAAGTAACTTACACTTTATGGCCTGGTAACTGTAAGCTTCTACCCCAAATAGATACCCTTTAGAAAAGCCAACAGATTTCTGGTACTTTGCATCAGCACCCCTTTTGCTGACTAATACAGGGCACATATGAAAAACCGACAGCCAGCATCATACATAATAGTGAAAGGCAGGAAGCTTTCCCTCTAAGGTCAGGAATAAGACTAGGATGCCTACTGTCACCACTGTTATTCAACATTGTACTGGAAGTTCTAGCCAGTGCAATTAGGCAACAAAAAGAAATAAAACTCATCCAAACTGGAAAAGAAGAAGTAAAACTTTTCCTATTTGCAAATGACGTGATCCTATATACAGAAAATGCTGAAAAATTCTCAGCAAGGTTTCTAGAGCTAATAAATGAATTCCACAAAGTGGAGGGTTACAAGATCAACATGCAAAAAATAGTGGTGTTCCAATACACTAGTAATTAACAATCTGAAGAGGAAATCAGGAAAACAACTCAATTTATAATAGCAATTGGAAGAATCAAATATCTAGGAATAAATTTAGCCAAAGATGTAAAGGACTTGTACAAAATACAAAGCATTGCTAAAAGAAATTAAAGAAGACCTACATAAATGGAAAGAAACTCCATATTCATAGATTAGAAGACTAAGCATTGTCAAAATGTCAATTCTTATAGACAGCTTATAGATTCAAAGCAATCCCCATCAAAATCCCAACAGCTATCTATAAATACCTCAATAATATGGGTCCTTTCATCTTTCCAGCCATGCATTCCTAACACAATTCAGTGGTACTTCAAATCCTGATTTAATTTGCACAAATTTAAATGTAGAGAGCCCCTAAATCCTCATCATGCCACTGCCCTAGAAATCTACTCTTCTTTTAAGCAATATGATGTATAGATAGAGCATGACTGAAATTTATTGTATCACACTGTTGTATATACCAGTATGCTAAAGATTTATTTCTAGTTTGTGTATTTGTATGTTGTAAGCATTTCCTAATCTGTGTATATCTAGATGTTTTTAATAAGATATTCTATTTTAACTATGTAAATTGACTGAGATATAAGAGAGCTGATAATATATTATATGATAAATATAGTATCGTCTACATTCCAGCAAAAATATCAACTTGTGAGGCAGTAGTACAGTTAAACTGACATCTTAAAGGACAACTTAAACTTGAGCTTTCTATGGAATCATTTGAGTACCAAGACATGTTTACACCACATATTGGGTGGGTGAATCCAACTTTGTAGAATTTCTTCACAGGCAAATTAGCATGATCTGAGCAGCATCCAGGCTGACCTCAAGGAAGCATAGTCACAAACCAGAATAGCATCTGTCTGTACATATTTACAGGGCTCAAATCACGGCTTCACTCTTGCACTTGAGGACGCATTGAACAGGAGTCATTGATTTCATATTACTGCATCTAGAGTAACAACAGGATGGTGTTCTCTGTGTGTGTATATGTGTGTGAGTATACATGTTCATTTGTTTGGGGATGGGGTGGGAGGAAGCTGACGGGGAGAAGTCAGCATTTCTGAAATATTGCCTGACTATTAAAAAGAAAAAATAGCTCTCCGTTATCACCTTTATACAAAATGTGCAACCTCTGAATTCTGTTCCAGATTTCACACCTTTAATCATTCTACAAGGTATGCACATTAGACTTTGTAACAAAATATTTTATTATACAAAACTAGATTAGAAGGAATGCAGAATATTTTTAACACAGCAATCTGTGCTTATTATTAAAAAATTGCTTTGTGTTAAACAGACAGTATTGTAATCCCATCAAAAGATGAAAAAAACAATTAGCCACAGTTCTGAATGCACTTCAATTAAGCCAAAACAGCTAGTGATCTTTTTTATATACTCTTTTTACTTAAATAAGTTTTAATTTGTCCTTTAAAAAAAAAAGGTGAAAATAAAACCAAGAACAAGTTCTAGAAAACTGAAGCAACCTCTTATGTGTACTAGATGCTTGCTTTAGGAGGAGTTTTTAAATGTTTTCAATGTTATTATGTAGTAAATGGCACTATTAGGATGCTACTAGTCATTCCCTAAGAGTCTTAAAGGACTGCTCTGTGTAACACTGTGACTGCTGTGTGTGCTTAGAAACATAGTTTCCTCAGTGGATAGCACTCAATTTATTCTGTAGTGATCTTGTAATGGTACTGCCATTCCCTTCTACTGCACTGCCCAGGTTGTGTGTAGCACAGACAGTTCTCATTACAAAGGAACAATTCAGAACTGAAAAGCTGTGCACAGGACAAGAAAGATACATAGAATGGGGTGGAACACGCAGCATTTTGTCAAGCACTGTGCAATATTCCGTATTTTCCCCCACTGTGGTAGACAACCACTTTGTGGAAGGGCAGCCTATTATCTCACACTGCATCTAGTCTTTTTTCCTCCACTGTCCCTCTTGTGACCCATTTTAGCTCCTAGGCCACAGACAGTAGTGATATTCGGAAGTGCAAGTTTATCTTCACAAACACCAGGACAAAATGGAGGAAAACTAAGCACCAGTCTCATGTTCACATTTTAGGATATCATGCCACACTTTAAAAAACTCAGAGCGAATTCAAAAAAGGGCTGATGGTAGGTTTCAAACATGGGGTTGGCTGGTCCCGAATTAAACAAGAATCCCTGTCATGATTTTTTCCTCATCAAAAAGAAGAGGCACTCCCTTTGGTCTTTCAGCCCAGTCATAGCAAACTCTTTAAGAACTGGGACACACACAAAGGACAAAAGGAGAATAACAATTCCTCTTCTGTCAATGGTCCATACTTTTTTTAAAAAACATAGATAATAGAAAATGTACAAGTCATAGTATGAGATTAAATATCAAGTTGAACAGAAAATTCAAACAAGACTCGTTACAGTTTAAATGATCAAACCCCACCAAAGAGAGGGACTTGACCAACTTTTTAGAATTCCTTAAATACCAGAAACTAAAATTTAATTTTACTGTCTTCAGTTTTAAGTTGTTCACACTGAAACAACACTTTAAAACAAGCAGGTTCAAGCTGTCAAATATACATTATTTCTTGCATGAAAGAACTATTAATGCCTTCTCTTGCACCACTGCCAGATATGGGCTTGTCACCATAGAATTAGTCGGTACTGTGCCATCTTTCAAAAGTCAGTGACTGAACCTGCTTGATGACCAAGATCCACCCTCAGATAAGCCACATGTACCTTTCTGACAAAGCTGTCAGAAGTATTAGAATCCGATGCTCTAGAAAGATCCTAGTTGCCTTTGTGTATATTTACTGCCTGCCTGAGTGTTTCTCTGTGTGGGTTTTCTCTGTATCTTGTAGAAACATCAGGGTGTTTTCTTCTGCGGGCCAACTACTTTAGCTGTATTTTACCTTCATTTTTGATGAGGTGGTTTAAATTTTGTTTCACTTTGTCTAGTGAATTCCACAGTAGTTTTCTGATTGTTGTTAAAAATGACTTAACATATTACACAGATATTCAATAAAAACGTTTTATTTCCTGTTGAAAAAAAAAAAATCCCAAAAGCTTTCTTTGCAGAAGTGGAAAAGTCAATCATAAAATTTATATGGAAGGGTAAGGAGCCCTGAATAGGCAAAACCATCTTGAAAAAGAAGAACAAAGTTGGAGGACTCACACATCCCTATTTTAAAACATATTACAAAGCTACAGTAATCATAACAGCATGGTACCAGTACAAGGACAGACATATAGACAAATGGCATTGAATTGAGAGTTCAGTAACAAACCCTTGCATCTATGGCCAATTGAGTATTGAGTTTGGACAAGGGTGCCAAATCTAGTACTGGGGAAAGAGTCATCTCTGGATATCAATTTATAGAAGAGTGAATGTGGGCCCCTGCCTCACACCATATCCAAAAAGGAACTCAAAGTGGATCAAAGACCAAAATATAAAAACCAAAACAACACAACTACCAGAAGAAAGTATAGGGAAACACCTCCAGGGACTTGTATTAGACAATGGTTTCTTAGACTTTACACTAAAAGCACAAGCAACAGAAGAAAAAATGGATAAATGGATAAAATTAAAAACATTTGCTCATCAAAGAAATTAAATTATCACAAAAGTTAAAAGACCATCCATAGAAAGGTAGAAAATATTTGGATACCATCTATCTAATAAGGGTTTAAAATCCATAATATATTTCTAAAAACTCTTACAACTCAACAACATAAAAATGAACAACCCAATTAAGAAATGGGCAGAAGACACATTTCTCATAAGAAGATACACAAATGGCCAATAAGCACATGAAATACACTCAACATTATTAGCCACCAGAGAAAAACAAATCCAAACCACAATGAGATATCATTTCATACCCACTAGAATAGCTGCTATTAAAACGAAATGGAAAATAATTATTGCTGGAGAGGATGTGGAGAAATAGGAACCCTCATACATTGTTGGTGGGAATGCAAAATGGTGTAGCCACTGTGGAAAATAGTTTGGTGGTTCCTGAAAAAGTTAAACATAGAATTACTGTATGACATGGAAATTCCACAAAGATCTACAGATATTTGCACACCAATGTTCACAGTGGCATTTTTCACAATTGCCAAGAAATAGAAGCAACTCAAGTGCCCATCAACAGATGAATGAATAAACAAAATGTGGTATATACATAAAATGGAATATTATTCAGCCTTCTCGATGACTGAAGCTCTGGTGCATGCTACAATGTGGATGAATCTTGAAGAAATCATGTTGAATGAAATGAACCAGAGACAAGACAAATATTGTATGATCTCACATAAGTGAAATAATTTGAACACGCAAAGTCACAAAGTCTGAAACCAGAACACATGTTACCAGAGGCTGGGTAGGGGTAGGGAATGGAGAGTTAATGTTTATTTGTCTCAGAGTGTATTTGGGGTGATGAAAATTTTTGGTAATGGATGATAGTAATGGTGTCATAACATTGTGAATGTAATTAAAAGCACTGACTTGTATAACTGAAAGTGGATAAAATGGGAACTTTTAGGTTGTGTATATGTTACCAGAAAAGGAAAATCTTTCAAACTCAACACAAAGAATAAATGCCAAGGTACATTTTGGACCACAGCTAATAGTATAATTATAATAATGTTTCGTTAATTGTAACAAAGGAACAACACTATTGCCAAATGTTAACAATGGGTGAAATTTGTGTGTGATGGTGGGGAAGGATATATGGGAACTCGGTCTGTCTGCATATTTTTTCTGTAAACCTGCAACTGTTTTAATAATAATAAAAAAAGAACCTAACATATTTGAATTGATAACAAAGCAATGCAAAACAATATTTAATTTAAACTATTAAATCAGTGGGTGATGGCAGTACTTGTTAGTCACAGAAGTTAAGGTCTCCTAGACTTATGGTTTCCCCGCTTGGGGCTTTCCAATGTCTCTGCGGTTGCCTGTGAATGGGGATAAAGTCTGTGTACACTATTCCTTGGCTTTTGCACTGAGCAGAGAGGTGTGTCTGGGAGAGCTCACCGATATGGCTTTCATCAGCACGTAATGATTAAACCTGTGATATAACACGGGGGGATCGAGGGAATGGCTTACCTTACTTGTCACTTGGGAAGCTCCTCTGTGATCAGTGGTGACTCCCCTCTCTGAGCAGGCATGGTTTTCAGGTGGAAGTTTCAGGATACACGAGTCAAGGTGGTCTCTACACTTTCCTTTCTCCTTCACCCAAAGCAATGCCCTGTGACTTGCAAATATTACCCGGGCTGGGGAAGCCTCAGCAGAGGTGTTTCCATTCCAAAACCTTTGAGTAGGCATAGCTTGCTTGTTTTGAGAAACAAACACATCAGGGTTTCTTACCATCCTTTAGCCAAAACATGAGGCAATTACTGAAAAAGTTGCCTCTTTTATTACTTCCCTGGGACAGAAGTGATTGGTAAAGGTAACATTCTGTCTAATTACATTATTTCCTTGGGTAGAGCCACTTTATTCACTAATAGCAACATAAACAACCCTAGACAGAGGGATTTTCTGCAAGAATTGTCAAAGAATTGTATGTTTTATCTGTTGCCATGCATATAACCATCCTAGGAAAGTTGCACACAGACCTTTGTGTAAGTGATAGTCAAGAGTCATAGTTTGCTAACCTTTGTTTCCAACAAGAAAGGGAAAGAAATGCTTATTTGAAGAGGGTGAGGAGATGCCAGCCTAGAGGAGGGAGTCCTACTGAGGGTTCCCCGAGTTCCCAGAGCATGCATAGAGAGAAATTTCAATTGCATGGAAGGAGCCATTTCCACTGGCCGTTTTTAGTTCCCAGGCTTTCCCAGAGCTCTGGTCTACCCTAGCCATTCTGTGACTTCAAACTGTCCCTATCAACTTGAATGTATAGAGTCACTATTCTTACAAATATAGTTTTACTTTCCTCAGGAAATCAAAGTCCACTAACCACTGACTCTTGGGTCAGTCTCCCCACCTTTCAAAACTTTACCCCCCTTAACTTTGAGGGACACTTCCCTCAACTCTCCTTTCCAAATGTCATTCCATTATAAGAAGCAACTTCACCTCACAGTGCCCTAAAACAAAGAAAGAAAGGGAGGGGAGTAGTGAATTTACATGGTCTGGAGAAGATGGGGGGAAATTTTACGAAAGAAGTCTTGAGAGAAGCAAATTATGAGGTATTTTGATACACCCTTTGTTTTAATTGGCCAAAGTGCTGCTAATGCAAAGTACCAGAAATGGGTGGCTTTTATAATGGAAAATTTATTAGGGGTAAAAGCTTACAATTCTGAGGCCATGAAATGTCCAAATCAAGACACCATCAGGGGTCCTTTCTCAGCAAAGTCAGCTACTGCTGATCCTGCTGTCTGGCCACGTGGTGAAGCAAGATGGCCACCAATCTCTGCTGAGTCTCTGCCTTCCCCTCCAGAATCTACTGAGTCCTGGAGCTCAGCTGTGACCAGCCAGGCATAGGGCTTGTCTCTTTCTGGGCCTCCTCTCTCAGTCTCTCGGGGCTTCTCTGCCTTTCTGCAGCTGTGGGCAGACCTGGAGTGCTCTCTCTCACATGGCCAGGTCAAAATGGCAGAACTCCCTTTCCCTGTGTGTGTCTCCATTTATATCAGGACCAGCAAGAGGGCAGAGGCTCAGCCTGAGTCACACCTCACTGACATAGTCCAGCAGAAAGGCTCTCACACCCACGGGAATGGCTTAGTTGGCAAACATCATCTTTTTCTTTTTAGAATTCATAAAGGAGTTTCAAACCACCACACCTCTCTATAGGTGAAGTCAGTGGCTAAGAACAAAACTATTGCTCAAATGTTTTTGAAACAAGTTGAATTTCCATGCCAAAAACCAGATGCTCCTTTATGAATTAGATCCAAAAATATGTTTGCCACGCCACACGAGCTTTTGAAAAATAGCAATGAGCACAAATAATACTGGCATTGGGGGAGAAAGGAAAGATGCTGCATTTGCCAACTGTGATATAAAATATGCAAACACAAACTTCTAAGGGGTTTTCATATCAGACAGCAGCACAGTCAGTATTAAATCACTATATCCCTGCCCATGGTTTGCAATTGTGACGTTATCTCCTTATTCATTTGGTTGCTTAGGAACAAGGGGTTTATTTAGCTTACAATTTCATCCTTAGTCATTCTGAGTGTACTAATTTTTAAGTTTTGCTTGCTCACTTGTAAATGTGTTAATGGCTACAGCCCAATGTATATGTAGAGAATTCTCTTATATAATTTCCCAGATGCTGATCGAGGTCAGATACCAGAGTCTATTTAGCTTTTTTACCTTTACTCTCAAATCCCACTAACTGGGATCTCACAGTGCAATTTAGCTCCAACTTCTATTCAGAACACTCTTTCTCTCTTAGCATTTGATTCTAAAAGGAAAGCATGAAGGTGCTGGAGCATTTAAACAAAGTCTTCCAAAGGAAAAAAAAAAAACTCTGTCATTTCATGTTGACTGTCTGTGTTCTATTTCTTGTATAAAGGAGGCTAAAAGTTATATACTACCGCCATTTTCACAAAGTTTTAAGCTCATTGAACTATTTTGTGTCAATTCACTGAAGCTACACCAGCACTAGCAAACCAAAGAGAAAAAGTGATCAATTAGCCACAGAAATCAACTATTGTGGGTGACTGGGAAAAAGCTTTTCAGTCTCCATATCTTTCCATAATGCCACACTCTCCTCTCCTCACCTAGTCAAGGCTTAATAATCATTTATAGGCCATCTTTAAGCTCATATGATCCATACAAATATTTTCATTACGTTTGATTTAAAGTATGTTCAATCATTACATTGTACTATCTCTTTCTGTGGCAGTTTTTGGAGAAGTCGGTTGCTAGGTTGGTTTCTGTGGTAGCTTGAATTTTGTATTCCAGAAAACTATGTCCGGAACGTTGATCCATTCCTGTGAATGTGAACCCTTTGTAAATAGGACCTTTTGAGGATGATCTTTTCGGTTAAGGTATGATCAACTGAACAAGGATGGGCCTTTTACTAGAGACCTCAAAGGGGAAGTTGCAGGGAAAAAGGCTACAGGCAGAATCTGGAGTCCAGGGAACCTTTGGCATGTGCATTGCCATGTGACAGGAAAGCCAGGGAGCCAAGGACCCATCACGGGCAGCCAGCCCCAGAACTCCACAGTCTTCAGGGAGAAAGCATCGCCTTGATGACGCCTTGATTTTGGACTTCCTCTAGCCTCAAACCTGTGAGCCAATAAATTCCTGTTGTCTAAGCCAACCCTTTGCGTGGTATTTGTTTTTAGCAGCTGGGAAACTAAGACGGTTTCCAAGGGACATTTGCTGAAAAGTTGAGGGATCTCTGAAGCGCATGTACATCATGCCAACAATTCCTGGACTAAAAATATTTAGAAGTACAATGATTTCCTTCATAAAGAACATACACAGATATAAAATGAAGCAGGGAAGGATTATATGCTTCAGCAAAAAATAATTTCAGTGAGTTTCCATTACTTAGTATAGGAACATCATTTTGCTGTTGCTGAAAAAAAAATAAATGTCTGGAAATTTTGTATAATGGGGAGCAGAGGTCATTTTCTTTCCAATGAGGCTCTTCATGCTGAGTGAAGGAGAGCTGGAGAACAGAACTGGAAAGCTCAGAAGTTCATCAGGACAAGCACCTCTAGATGTGGAAACTGAGGCACAGAAACACTGTTACATAAATCCACAGGCAGGACCAAGAGGAAACCATTGGGAGTTTGAGAGAAGTCTCTAGAAGGTTTGAGCTTTTGACACAAGTAAATCTGAACCTGAGCTGAGGGTAAACGCACAGAAATGTTCCTGCCTTAAAGTCAATTAGTGAAACAGAAGGATCCTCGTAACTTTCTTTCAATTTGAGATTAATAAGAGACAAAAAAAATTCAAGAAAAGGGAAGAAATGAGGAATGAAAACGGTTGAGAAACATGGGAGATATCTAATTCATCCTAGAAATGTTTGCTTTCCCATTTGACTCTAAGCTTGAATGTCAAGTATGATTTTATAAAACAAGTCCTTATTGCACCCATAAGATTGAATAGTGAAAAATATTTTGTCACACACACATACTCACACACACACACACCCCAATTAAGAACTAAAGAACAGATATAAAGGAGAAAAGGCTGAAGGATAGAGCTCCAGACTGGAATTGTGTGAGCCTATTTCATCT
>JAQZBX010045873.1:0-20917 GCA_029593785.1 Cabassous unicinctus | reverse complement strand
AGTGTGGTGTGTTGGGGAGCACAGCTAAAAAAAATGACTCATTCCTTGGAGGGTCAGGGAAGGCTTGGAGGAGGAGGTGCCCCAAAACGAACTTGAGGAAATTCCAGGCATCAGGAACGGCTTGCACTACGGCAGGGAAGCTGAAAACTGCCTGGCTTGGAGGGGACTGTTAGGAATCCTCAGGTGGCTCTCAGGAGAGCAAGAGGTGAGGCTGGTGACATGGTTTGGGGCTAGAATGACAAGGCCTCATGCTCCGGCCAGGGCCCTAGGAATGGTCCTGCGGGCAGCCAGAACCACCGGGAGGTTTACAGGAAGACAGTTACATGAGCATCGTGTCTTCCTCACGTAGGGGTTTTGACATCAGACTCCAGGGAGGGCTCGTGGGTTGCTGGGCCTGCGCCCCAGGGCTGAGACCACGGGGCTCAGAGGCAGAGCCTGCCATACCTCTCCCTGCCCCCCAGGATCGCTGGTTCTGGCGCCTGCGCAATAACCGGGTGCAGGAAGGCTACCCCATGCAGATCGAGCAGTTCTGGAAGGGCCTGCCTGCCCGCATAGACGCAGCCTACGAAAGGGCCGATGGAAGATTTGTCTTCTTCAAAGGTATTGTAGCCTGTGCAGGGACCTGGGGCAATTCCCTGCCCCTCTTGGGACCCCCCTTTGCCCCAGCTGCAAACTGGAAGAGGTGGGTGGGAGGCAGGTGCTCTCCAAGGACCCTTCTGGCCCCAACAGAAACACTGACCACTGACAGGGCAGATCCTGGCAGGCAGGAAATTACAATCTGGGGAAATCAAGCCAGGAAGTGATCGTATATGCCAAGGCTGGTGGGGAGACGAGCCTCACCCACATGCAACAGAGGGTGGTACAGGCCACCGAGGACCATCCGGTGCTCCACGCAGGGCCCTCCTGTCAGCTCTGTGAGGGGAGGGGAGGAGGCCACTGAGGGCAGGGCTGGGGAGAGGGAGCTAACACAGGCTGCCTGCCCACTGTGCACCCTGAACTGGGCTAGGTTGTTTCACACCAACTATCTCACCTTGGGCCAGGCCCCAGGTGGGTAAGACACACAGATACAGTGAGTAGCGAGAACTTTCCAGGGGTGGGAGGAGTGGGAATGTCCAGGCACCCCACACCGTGGAGGCCCCAGACCTGTAGATAATTGGGAGCAAATCCTCAGGGGCCAAGGTTGCCAGGCCAGGATGTGGTCTTGATCCATTAGGCCAGTGCTGGGGTTCACCAGGCACCTCTGAGCAGCAGAGAGCTGTAGGGCAGAGGCAGGCGGCCATTCCGAGGTGGTTGCTGGAGCTGAGGCAGTGATGCCTATGAGGTCCAAACCAGGATGGGAGCAGGGGTTGGAGAGGAGGGGACAGCCACCTGGAGATTCAGAAGGCCTCATAAGAGGCTGGACACTGAGAGGAGAAGGAAAGAGAGGGTCAAAGATGAGACCAGGGCTTCTTGTTGGGGACCCTGGGAGGCAAAGGTGATGCAGAAGGAAGGCCCTCTGTGTGAAGATGAGGAACTCTGGGAAGCCACCTTGGAGATACCCAGCAGCCTGTAGGAAATCAGGGTCTCCGGGACTGGTGCTCACATCCAGTGGGGACAGTGGCTGTGGTGGGTGTCACTGGTGGCAGGAGGGAGGAGAAGGGTGTGTATGAAGCCATGGGAGTGACTGAGGTGGCCTGAAGAGGAGAGAGGACCAGGGAAAACAGAGGGGCCTGGCCCCAGGCAGCATGGGGCAAGTGGCCCAGGACCTGTCTGGCTTCTTGCTTCCTCAGCTCTGCCTGGGCCAAGGGGCCCCCCACCGAAGGCAACTAGCACCTTGGGCTCTGTTTCCTCCTGACACTCTGGATCTAGGAATGTCCCCCGTCCCAGTAGACATTGGGCAAGTGACCTTCACCACAACATCTGGCACTGGGTGGGTGGGGAAGGCTGATCCGGGCTCTTCTTGGCCACAGGTGACAAGTACTGGGTGTTTAAGGAGGTGACAGTGGAGCCTGGGTACCCGCACAGCCTGGGGGAGCTGGGCAGCTGTCTGCCCCGCGAAGGCATCGACACGGCTCTGCGCTGGGAACCCGTGGGCAAGACCTACTTCTTCAAAGGCGAGCGGTACTGGCGCTACAGCGAGGAGCGGCGGGCCACGGACCCTGGCTACCCCAAGCCCATCACTGTGTGGAAGGGCATCCCGCAAGCGCCCCAGGGAGCCTTCATCAGCAAGGAAGGATGTACGTACGTCCTGGTCGCGCCGGGCGGTCTGTCTGGGGGCTCGCTGGGCGTGGTCCTCGTCAGGATGTCTCAGCTAGGCCCCGAGGGCACATTCTCAGGGTATCTAGGTTGAGGAACGCCCCTCTGCTGCAAAGACAACCGCCTCCTATCCGCCCTCATTCCCACGGTGAATTAATTCCCTTGCACCAGCTACCAAGTCGCTCTTTCTCATCTGAAGGGATGATTCGCAATCGAGAGATGTTTTCTTAGGCTAACTTCAGGCCTGCAGACAGTGTTTCTCAACCCGCGTGCTGGTCAACGGGTCTACTCTTGGGGGCTCCTCGAGTTATTAAATCTGAAAAGCAGTGATGGATATGGATGGTTCAAAGGTGCTTTTTCACAGGGTTTGAGGGCAAGAGGATGGCAAGAGCAGCCTTTTTAACTGGGGAGACATTTTCTAATCTCCTCCTGAAGGCAGGCTGGCAGAGGGAACACGCCTGCCATCACCTGATCACAGCTTGTCTCCCCACCTCCTTCTCCGGAGGAGAAGAGCAGAGGCTGATCACATCCCTCTCCGCTGAGCTGGATGACAGCACAGGCTGGGGCCAGGCGGTTTGGGTTCACATCCTACCTCCACCACTAACTATGAGTTTGGCAAACATTTACGTTTTTTTCTGTTTCCTCGACTATAAGATGGGGGGAAATAACGGCACTTGCCTCACAGAGCTTTTGTGAGGGTTAAATGAGATACATTATACAGAGAACTTAGAACAGTGCCTAGAACACCAGCCATGCCATCTAAGTTTTAGTTGCTATTGTCATCCTCATTATCTTGTCAGTGTGTTTTAACTGATGTGGACCACTCACTCCACAGTAATATTGAGAGCCAGGTTGCGGGGTGGGGGCTAGCTCCTAGCTCCCAGGCTAGTGGGAGAAAGACCAGGCAGCCCCAGATGCTGGAGGGAAAGCAATGTTGTGAGCGAGGCAGAGGGGGCGGCTGAGAGGGTGCTCAGGGAGAGCTCAGGGAGGGCTCCGACTGGCATCTCCGGGGAGAAAGCCTGTGGCCACTGGGGCACAGCCGCTATTTGCGAGCTCTCCTGTGCCTGAGGCGCCACCGTGTGGTCTCGTATGGAAGGAGCCTCAGAGACAGGTGACTTCTAGGACCACGACCAATGAAAGTCCCAGCAAGGGTGGGGAGCCAGCCAGTGAGGACAGCCTGGGTGAGCAGCTCTGAGACGAAGGCCAAGGCTGCTGCTCAGGGAGGGACGGGCAGGGTTGCACAGCCCCTGCACCAGCAGGGTCCCAGAGACCCTTTGCGTCTGCGATGCAAAGTCCGAAAAATCCATGACAATTGCAGAGCAGTGCTCTCTGCTGTCACAGAAGGAAAGATCTTGCTTCCCTGCCTCCCTTGGCTCGGGCAGGAGCTGGACTGAAGCCCCAGAGCTGTGGAGACAGTGCTGTCGCAGCCATAAGTTGGGGCGGGGTCCGACCCACATAGGGGCCTATGGGCACAGTGTGACAAGGCTGTGACCCCAGGCTGAGAAAGGCCCTGCCTGGGAGGCTGGTCCCTGATGATCCTTTTCTAGCACAAATTGAACATGTCCCTATTCTACTTAAAGCCCCTCAGTAGTTCCCAGCACCTTCAAGACGGGATGGGTAGCTCCAGGCCCTGGGTGCCCCTCTCTCCGGCTGCTTTGGCCTCCCCCATGCAGCCAGAGCACCCGGGGCCCTCTCACACTGGCTTCTGGGCATCTGGCCTCGGGGGCTGGCTCAGAGCAGGGGCAGGGCAGTGCTGGGAGTGGTGAGGCTGGGCCGTGTTTCTGCAGATTACACCTACTTCTACAAGGGCCGAGACTACTGGAAGTTTGACAACCAGAAACTGAGCGTGGAGCCAGGCTATCCACGCAACATCCTGCGCGACTGGATGGGCTGCAACCAGAAGGAGGTGGAGCGACGCAAGGAGCGGCGGCTGCCCCAGGACGACGTGGACATCATGGTGACCATCAATGATGTGCCCGGCTCCGTGAATGCTGTGGCCGTGGTCATCCCCTGCATCCTGTCCCTCTGCATCCTGGTGCTGGTCTACACCATCTTCCAGTTCAAGAACAAGGCAGGCCCTCAGCCTGTCACCTACTATAAGCGGCCAGTCCAGGAGTGGGTGTGAGCAGCCCAGAGCATTCTCTGTCCACTCGGTCTGGCCAGCCAGGCCCCTCCCTACCAGGGTCTGAGGGGCAGCTCCGGCCACTGCCCACCGAGGCCAGCAGAGCCCTAGGTCAGGGGTCGTGTAGCTGAAGTGGTGGGTGTACTGACCTAGGCTGAGCGTGGGGCAGGGAGTGATGGGGCTGTCCCCAGGGTGGGTGTCTGGCATCAACGGCCAGCCTTCTGTCCTGGACAAACTACTGCCTACTTAAGGGAATAGCCCAGGCCCCATCAGGAGACAGGGACCCTGCCAGGAGCGCCCCCGTGGTCACCACATCCTCGGGCCTGCCTGGGAGGCAGCTCCGTTCCTGGCTGGGGCCCAGCGCCTTCTGTGGGAAGCCAGCACCAGCTCTCCCAACCCCACCTGGGAGATGCCACCAGTCCTGGCCCCCTTTTGCCAACACCTGCTGGTCAGATGTCCTCCCACCCCCACCCCACCGTCCTCTAAGGCTACAGGACCCCTGCTGCCGATACGGTGGGCATCAAGCCTGGGTTTCCCCTGCTGGCATATAGCAGGTCCCTCTGGAAATCTGCTCCACATGCCAGGGTCTCCCCTGAGACCCAGGATTTAGGGTCATGCTGCAGGCAGGGCTGTGGCCCAGCTGAGTCTCATAAGGACCCAGCTGTCATGTCATGAATATTTAAGCGTCCTGTCACTACTGTTTAAAGTCCCATTCTGCAAAGGCTGCTTGAGGCTTTAGGTGAATTAGAGGTGACTGTCTTGGTAATGAGGCCAGAGTGACCAGCCCTCCCCCAGGCCATAAGGACCAAGGTGCTGCTAAGGCCACCCTGGAGCCCAGATACCCCAGGAGCTGGGCCCTGCTCATCAGGCTGAAGAGCTGGGCAGGAGCTGACCCCATTTCTGGAGGCCGAGCTGAGCTTGTGACTGCCCTCCACTCCTGCCACCACCCCCGCCTTCTCCCCACCATCCCTTCCTCACTCCCTGTCCCCAGCCCTGCTCCAGCCTGTCACTTGTAGTCTGGGGGCTCAGCCTGATGAGTTAGGTGAGGCAAGGACAGCTCCAGGGCCCACATTCTCATGGCCTCGGAGCAAGAGACCCAGGGCAGCCTTGTGGAATGTTCAGCGTCCCCGAGGCCGCCTCAACCTCTCAGCCTGGAAGCAGTGTTCAACACCATGAGCTTGGCCCTCCTGACCCAGCTCACTGCACCCATCCTCTTGCATTGCTCTTAGGAAAAGGGCACCCCCAGATGGTAGCAGCCTCAAGCCTAGGAGCCTCTTTTTTACCCTTCTCGGGCCCACCTTTCACTGTCTCTGGCAGGAATTCCCAGGGCTCAATTTGCCTCGCTTCAACCCAGTGGAGGCAGCCCTGCTTGTCACTGAGGCACCCTAGGCAAGGCCAATGGGTTCAGCAATGCCTGCTGGCTCTCTGCCAAAGCCAGAGGTGGTATCAGGCAATCCTCGGGGTGCTGGCAGGGCCTCAGCTGCTGCCCTTGCCCTCTGAACCTGCACGGGCCTTGCTCCATCCCGTGGCCTCTGGGCTTTGGCTCTGTTTATCCTGTAGTCCAGACAGGGACTCCTGCTGTCCTGGGAGCTGTCTCAAGCAAAATCTTTCTTGTCCCAGAGGAGCCTATGTGGGTCAACTGTGTCCCCTGTCATCATTCTTCTGTTTGTTCTCATTTTGGCCAAGGGCAGGCTCCCTGGGGCGGCGGGGAACGACTGCAGAGATATTAGCAATTCATAGGTTTGTACAGTGTTTTCTATTTTGCAAAGCACTTTATTAGCTCCCATCTGTCCACTCCCATGAAACGTGCGTAGGCCCTGGGAGGCTGAGGGTGACTCTCATTGTGCCCTTCCCTTGGATGAAGCAGAGGTGGTTACTTGCCCAGGCCAGCTAGTGGGCTACATGGGCCTTGAGTCCCCACCGTGGACCCCTCTAGGGTCCCAGATGAGATGAGAGGTGTCTCCTCTATCCTTCTCCCCCCACTGCTCCCTCTCCACTCCTCAGGTTGGTGCTCTCACTTCTTGAAAGCTCTAGGCCTCCCAGGCTCCTCCCCAACGGCTCCTGGCACTACCTAGGCCAGCTGAGAAAGAGCAGGAGATGAGGCGGCAGCCCAGGCTGCAGGTGTGAGGGATGCAAGGCCAGGCCCAGAGAGGGCTCAGCCTGGAGGCTTCCAATCTTGGGCTCTCCTGCCTTGGGGTCATCTGTTTGTCCATCACCCCAGGACAGGGCAGACAGACAGAGGGGCAAAGCACTGTGGGCCCCAGAGCCCAGCTTCCCCTCAGCCTGGGGGACATCACAGCATTTCAGTGTCAGTCACATTTTAAACTGATCAGCCTTTGTATAATGTTTTTTAAAATCATTTTTAAATAAAACAAAAATACAGAATGTGTCATTTCCCTGGGGTGAGGGGACAAGGATCAGGTTCTGAGAGTGGCCATGGAATGCTTTTGGGAGCAGTGGGGTACAAGGTGCTTTAGGGTGTCTGGGAGCTGCCCCGCACATCTCCACTGCCAGGCCAGCAATCAGAAAGGTTCTCTCTCCAGAAGGCTGGCCCTGCAGGCCCACTGTTACTGGGGCCCCAGGAAAATAGCATCATGGTGCCATGACCTGAGACACAGGCAAAGGCCCAGTTCTTGGCAATTAAGGGACGGAGGTCAGGAGGTCAGCAGCTTGCGGTCCTAGCAGAAGTCCCGGCCTGTTTCTGGAAGCCAGTGGCAGGGAGGGGGGGCGTTGTCTTCAGCCAGGACGAGCTGGAACTGGGGACTTGAAATTGGGCTGCCCCAGGACCCAGGCGGCTGGAGAAAGGGGTGGGAGTGAGTACGAAGGTCTGGGCGAGGTTTGGGTCCAGGCTGGGAAGCAAACGCATTCGGGGTGGGGGGAAGGCCGGAGGCGAGCCGCTGTCCCTGGCGAGGCTGGGGGGACGGCCCTGCCGGGACTTCCAGCCTCCCGCGCCGGCTCCGAGTTCTCTGACCTTTCCGGGGTGCCTGGGATGGGGTTGGGGACCAGGGTAAGAGAGGCACGGGGGCGTGGGGAGAGAGCAGGCCCGAGCAGACCGAGGCGGGCGGCATCGTCCGGGCGCCGCGTCAGTACCAGGACGTGCAGGCGATGAGGAAGCGCACGTCGTCCAGCGGCCCCCACGGGCTGGGCTCGGGCCGGGGCCGCCCAGGATCCTCCGGGGCCGCGGGCTGGGGCTGCGCGGGCTCCGGGCCCCCCTGGCCGCCGCTCAGCTGCGCGCCCATGCTCTGCGGGAGGAGAGGCCCGCGGGTCCGCGAGGGGCAGAGGCCCGCGGGCCCGCGCTCGGCCGCCCCTGCCCCTCACCTCACCTCACCTCAAGCAGCCGGGGCCCCGCTGGCCGGATTCCTCGGGCAGGCGTCGGGAGTTCGCTCGCCCTCGCAGCGCAGCCGGGGAGTCGGCGTCGTGACGTCAGCACGCAGCGGCCTCGCCCCGCCCCCCGAGCCCATCCCACCCACGGCTACGCGTCACGGCCCCGCCCGGCCGCCGCTCCCGGGACGCTGGGGGCCCACGGGGGGCTGCAGGCTACCCGAGCCTGGAGAGGAGGCACCCGCCACGGCTGGTCCGAGGCTGTGTAGCGAACCTGGCAGCCGGGCCGGCTTGGGTCAAAAAGAGGCCAAGACTGCCTGGTGCTCAGGGCCCCGCGAGGGTCCCCACAAGGGCCCAGGAGAAAGTTGGAGCAGATTCTCTTCCACTGGAGCCCAGGGAAGGCTGAGGTTGAAGTTGGGTGGAAAATGTGGGAACTGCAAGGGGGAGTGCTACTTCCCCTTGCCCTGCGGTGAGGCCTTCCATCCTGATGAGTCAGGTGGGAGTGGTGAGCAGTGGAACTGAAGGGCATGTGTGTACATCCCACCTCACCCTCCCAAGACTCTGGAACAGTGGGGAAAGAGGCAGTTGGACCCAGGCTGAGCCCCCAAACAACACATTCCAGAATAGCCAGAGGCAGATGCCCTTTAATGGGATGACACAGGACAGCAGAGCCCTCAAGCACAGGGCCTGACAGTCAGCACAACATGGCAGGATTTTACAGTAAGTATAAATTCAGGAGGCGGGCACAGGTGAAGAAAGGCTGGGCATCCAGCCATGCAGTCCCAGCAAGCTCTCTGCCATCTCCCTGCCAGCATCCGGTACAGAATGGGTGGGGCGTGGAGAGGGAGTCAAAGTCCAGATGCAGGAGCCGACGGAGCAGCTTAGGTGACTCAGGTGAGGCTGAAGAGAGAACGAGCACTGTCAGTAGCTGCTTCAAGGTGCACACCCCACCCTCCATTCTCAAGGGATCTGCCTCCACCCTTACCCCCGGACCTTTGTTCAGCTCAGCCCTGAAGAGCTACACTCATAGCCACACCTGGCCCCATCCAGATTCCAGGTATGAAAGCATACTGTGAGTCACTTTTCCAGTCTAGAACTCTCAATGCTCACAGACTGAAAGTAACGCCCTCCCCACCCAAGTGGGTCATTTCACTCAATAATTTATTCAAACTGTTACTGGTCACAAGCCAGAGCCTCTGAGGACAGGTCCAACAGACATTAGAGAAGAAAACAAGGGGGCTCAGAGAGGGAAAGGGAAGGGCCTGGACCACAAGGCTCCCAGTGGCAGAGCTGGGGCCAGAACTCTGGACTCCTCCCCCAAGGCCAGGACTCTCCCTTATTAGGGCCAACTAAACCCAAAAGGCCATGGGTAACAGGCTGGGAAAGGCATCTGCTGAGTAAGGATTAAGCAGAAACATCTTCCTGGAGATGATAAACACATGCATAATTATAAAATTGAAATACGTATTTCCAACTGCCTACCTGACATCTCCATTGCGAGATCTCATAGGCACCTAAACTTGGCATTACCAAAACCAAAGGAGCTGGTGAGTTTTGTCTCTTCCTTTCCAATACCCATTTCTCAGTCTTGTCTAACTGCATAGTCTAGAACCACCAGAATAATCCTGTGCTGGTGGCATTCTGCTTGACTGTAATGGCCATGTTTCTAATATTTCCCTATTAAATGCAATATTTGCTTTAATTTTCTAGTAGATACCCACTCACCCACTATCAGATTACAGAAATTTCTTTCTGGCTCTTAGAATGTTAAGAAGTTTTTTGTTCTATTTTTAAATTAAATAATTGTGTAAGTATTGTCTTCCTTATGAGAGTCTACATTCCACAAAGGTAGACAGGGTATCTATTTTATTCATCACCACATTACTACTACCTGGCACATAGTAAGTGTGAAGAAGAAAAAAAAAACAAAAAAAAACAAATGACAAAACCACTCACACCACCTTCCTGTTCAGACCTTTCAATAACACATATGGCTCCAGACCCAGGAAATCAGAATGCCAGGCCGATGTCCCTGATCTACATTAACAAGCATCCCGAGTGATTCACACACACACTGAAGTGCAAAACCACAAGTCTATAGTCAGAACTTCCTGAAATGGGCACTCAAAGTCCTCAGTACTCCGGGAATACTTCCCCCTTCAAACACGCCACACTTCCTGTCTCTGTGTCTGTGATCTGTTCTCCACGAAGCCTTCCTGGATCCCAGAAAGTTTCTCACTGGACCTTCCCAAGCCATCCATCTGAGGACAATTAAGGCACTTTTTATTTCTCCTTTGAGGGTAGCTAAAAGTCATGTGTGGCTGCTTTATCTTTTCCCCTGCTAAACTGTGAGGCCCTCAGAGGCAGGACATAGGACTGAGTCACCTGTCACTCTCATGCAGCCTTGCCCAGAGGGCTCTGGAAACATCAGGCAAATGATGAATGAAGGAAAATGAAAGGAAATTCTGCCCATGGTAAGCAGGGGGTCTGTTACTTGGCACTTGCTCTACTTTGGGGTTTCTATCCTCCTAAGATTCCTGTGCCCAGTTGGGTATGGCATGCCTTGAGATGGGATCTCAGTGAGGGATGAGACGGGGCAGCACTACCTGCTGCTCTTCCAAAGAAGAGACTCTAGAGCCTCACACCCCAGAATCTACAGTGTTTGGGCCCAGATTCCTGTTTTTGTTATTGTTTTTTAACCATAAAAACCCAGATGATTGTGATGCTCATGTAATATCCATTGCCCAACCAGGCCTAGAGCTCCCATAGGCACCCGGTGTCCCCTCAGTTCCTAAAAGTAGCCTCCCTCCCTTCCTTCAACAGCTCTTTTCTGTCCCAGATCCTGGGCTGCTTGCTGAGGATACTGTCACACAGGGAAACACAAACTACCAAACACTGTGGTCAGTGATAAAATAAGACAGATCATAGGGAAGGGAGCCCTTAGGTGTGCCTAGGGAGGAGACACCAAGCTGAGTATGTGAGCATTAGCAGACACTCAGGCAGTAATTGCTGGCTGCAGCCTGTGACTGCTCACCTGCATGTGGATATGCACTCACATGCAAGGAAAAACTACAAGTACAAACACAGTGTGGCTCCCACACTGAGCCATCTTCCCCTATCTCAAAAGGCAAAGTGAGACCCACCCACCCTGGGCCCCAGGTACCTGTCAATGAGGGAGTCACGCATGCTGGTGGCTATGGTGCTAGGCTGGGCTTCATTCAGCTTGAAGACGCTCTCCACCACTGACAGCTCGGTGCTGGTTGTGTCCAAGCCACAGAAGGCACACCAGTCATTCACTACCATCCCAGCGGCAATCACCTCACTGCCTCGGTTCACAGTGCCCGCCTGCAAGGGACAGGTTCAGGTGGGTCACGGCACCAACAGCCAAGTCTCTCCCCAGACCCTGCTCCCTGACCCGCAGCCCCAATCCCAAACGGTGGCAGGTAATGACCAAGTGGGCAAAGGGATCTGCCTCAGCAGGGGAGAAGAGTCAGAGAACAGGAATGCTTACCACAAGGGGGACCTGAAGGAGAGAGGACAGCTCGTCCTGGTCTTCAATTGAAGTCTTAGGATGCACCAGGCCTCCTTGATTGCTGAAGACAGAGTAGCTTCCTACTAGCACCTGGTCAGCCACTGTCTGCCTGAAGACTTCCACCTTGAGCACATCGGCCAGGATTTCTTCTGTCTCCTGTCAGCCAAAGGTACTGTGCTCAGGGAACTTGCAAGTCAAAGAACCAGGGGCCTCATGCTCAGAACCACTCAGAGCTTAGCTCCCTGAACCCCTCATTCCTCTGCTATGTAGCTGCAAATCAAAGAGGAAGGAAGGGGTACAGCCTGAAGCTGAGTCTAGGCCAGCTGAGGACCTCCAAATAGCCTTGTATGCTCTGAACGGCCAGGGGTTTGGTCTCCAGAGTCACTCTCTTCTCTTTACCCCAAACCCAAGAGTTCAACTGTCAATCATCTATCCTGGCCTGATGCAGGACAGGATAAGGTCAGTCTTTTAGGTCCCCAGTTCTGGACAGTGACTCACCAGGGAAGGTCTCTGTACTTTACAGTATTATGGGTGCCTAAAACGTGAGAGCCAGGTACAAAGAGAAAGCACAAGAGAGGCCCGTAATTCCTGCCTGACAGGCAAGAATAGTGGCTAACCACTGAACAGGATGATCCTGTGACTCTCTAGCAAAGTTAAGCTGCCTCACCCTGTCCAGGTCTGGGTGGACCAAGGCCACGTAGTCGTTGCAGGTGGTGACATTGCCCAGGGCCGAGAGCCGCTCCTCCACCCGCCGGATCTGCACTGAGTCTGGGAGGCAGTTGCGAATGTGTTGTAGCTCCTGGTCAGTGGTGTTGTTGGGCACCAGGAGACCATGCCTGTTCCCTGAATACACAAGATGCTCGCTGAGCCCAAACAGCTTTTCCAGGAAAACTTTGGGCCCAGATCCCAGCCCTCCAATTTGCTGATCCATATAACACCAAAGGAGACCAGAAGTCCCACTAGGCAGGCCAGCAATGGCCCAGGAGCCTGTCCCAACCCACCTTGCCCATTTCACCACCATTAATCAGCAGGAAGTAGGATTAGCAGAAAGCATTCTTGGCATTAGTTGTCTATTTTGCTACTTTAAAACTGAGTTAACACTACACACCTACCAGAATGCCAAAAATTTTAAAAAGACAAAAAATACTGACTGTTGGCAGACCTGTATAGACCTGTATAGAGCAACTGAAATTATCATACAATCTGACAGTAGTGTAAACTGGTCAATCTATCTAATTATCTGACATCATGTACTATGGTTGAATATTCACACACCCTGTCACCCAGCCATTCCACTCCTAGGTATATACCAAATAAAAGTATGTACAATATGTTCACTAAAAAATCTAGCAGCACTAGTCATAATAGCCAAAACTAAAAACTACCCAAATGCCCACTGTCAAAAGAATGGATACATACATTGTGGTATAGTTGCACAAAATGTACTATGCAGCAACAAGAATGAGCAAACCATAATTATGTTGTACCAACAATGGCTAAACCTCTGCCTATCCCTGAAAGGCCACAACTCTGAACTTAGTCCCATGATAAAAAACACTTGAGGGCCAGGATAAATTCTCCCCTGCATTAAGGCATGTTACATCAGAATTTGCTTCAAGTCCTAAGCAAGGTTTTTTGCTTGAATAAGAAAATACTCAGAGACCAAGGTCACCAGACTTAAGGTGAAAAAAAAATCTTTAAAAAATAAGAAAATAAACGAACAGATTTCCATAGGATCCCAACAGGCAGAACTAGAAACAATGGGTAGCAGTAAAGGGAAACAGATTCAACTCAGAGGAAGAACCAATGGCCAGAGTCAAGAGTGCTGCCTGAGAGGTAGGGGGCAGGGTAGGGAGCTCACTCAGATGTCCTAAAAGGAATTTAATATTTGAGTGCATAGCTGGTCAGCATGACCCAAATTTTGGCTTATCATTTTATTTGAGGCAGAAATGGATGCTTGGAAAGAGGAAGCAACTTGTCCAGGGTCAGAAGCAGGAAAGAGATGAGATTCCATTATGTGTGGAATTTGGTAAGTCAGACTGTCCCAGTCTCAGCTTCTTCATCAGTCCAATTGGGCCAATAATTCCTACCTCCCAGGGTCTTTAGGAAGAAAGAATGAGATCAGGCGTGTAAAAGTGAAAACTATTCTCAGAAAACTATCATCCAGAAGCCTTTACCAGAGGTTGCCCCTGATATCTGCTGATGCTCTGGGTCCTTCTCAGCCCTGAAAACCTAAAGATTCCATAATTCCCAGAGATAAAAGACTAAAGCCTGGAATCCCCTGGGTTATTCCAGGTCCACTCCAGGGATATAATCAGAGGTGCTGGGAGGCTCCACTCTTGGCGTCCTCCACCTGCCTTACCCACACACATGCGCCCGATGATGCGGCAGCCGGCGATTGACGCGTGCACCACGGGAATGGTATCGGCGAGCTCGCCCTCGAACACACTGTGGGGACATGGACTCGGTAGTCACGGCGCTGACAGGACGATGCCCTCCCTCTGAGGGAGCCCCCGACTCCCAGGACCCCTCCCCACCACCCACCTACACGCTGCTTGTGGGCCCTAGGGTTCCCGCCGCACCTGTAGAAGTTCTCGGATCCTCCGATGGCCACCAGGCAGTAGGTGTTGGTGAGCTTGGCAAAGCAACCGATCTCACAGTTGTTCTCGAACGACGCTCGGACCGCCATGAGGCCTAGAGTCTGCGGGACCTAGAGCTGAAGGGCCGGCGATCCTTCCCTGGCCCTGGAACCCCCAGCTTCGGCCCCTCAGACCCGCTGCGACCCCGCCCCTCTTGGCCTCGGAACGCCCCAACCTCGGACCCTCAGGCCTCCGGCCCCGTGACCTGGGCCCCTCCAGACTCTCCGGCCCTGAGTC
The DNA here is from genome assembly GCA_029593785.1 of Cabassous unicinctus. Lineage (NCBI taxonomy): Eukaryota > Metazoa > Chordata > Mammalia > Cingulata > Chlamyphoridae > Cabassous > Cabassous unicinctus. The sequence goes on along the minus strand of JAQZBX010045873.1, from coordinate 6,831 downwards.
TTCCGGACCCCTCCCATCACAACCCGGGCTACCCGGAGCTGACCCTTCGGCCTACCTTCACAACAGCGCACCAAGTAACCGCAAGCTCCACACGCGGCAAGAGCCCCTTCGCGTACCTAAACAGGCTTCCGTTTCCGCTCCGCCCCGCCCTGCCCTCGCTCCGAGAGACTTCCGGGAGAGCCGGATGCGGCGCGCCACGCATGCGGCCACTCTAGCTCCAGCGTCCGGGAGGACTCTATGGTTGCAAGTTGTCCTGTTGACTCCGCCTGGCCCCGCCCTCAGCGTGCTTGCAGTTAGTCGTTCATTCAGGCTCTCTGGGAGGTACAAGCTAGCGAGGCCTGCGGCCGGTCGGGTGTGAGGTAGGGGACAGAGGAGTCGGGGATGACTCTCAGAAGATGGGTCGATAATGGAGCTATTTTGCTGAAATAAGGTTGGAGGAGGAAGAGCAAGTTTGGGGAAAGGTGATGCCCTGCCAAGCTGAGTGGGAGGGGAGGGATAGAAGCGCAGGAGGGAGGATGGCCGGCTCTGGAGCCCCGGGGAGCGTGAGGGGCTGAGAAATGAGATTTGTTACTGAAGTCTGGGGTGGCTGAGGTCAGCCAGGGACAGGGTGTCCAGTAGAGAGGGGCGAGGCCAGGACAAAAAGACTGGAGAAGGAGGAATCTGGGCTGAAGAAGGTATTGGAGAAAAGGGAAAGCTGGATGAAGGAGGGTGTTAGGAGGAGATTGGAGGTAGAGCGGACAGGGTGGGCAAGGGTGTGGGGGCTAACTGGCTTCACCATATACCTCTCCTAATTGGGGCATAAGTACTTATCACTCACTCAGCAGCCACATTTGGTCCCTGAGATAGATGGTGGCCGCTAAGGGCCACCCTGAGGGCCTCGAGGATGTGACAGTCTGATGTCCTGGATAGGAAAGCTTGGGCCCACATTTTGTAGAATCTGCAAAAGCCCCCAACGTCTCTCAGAATGTCACAGCGAGGACAGAGGGGGCTTGGAGCCCCTTGCCTCCACCCAGCCCTACTGCAGCCATCCGCTCTCCTCCAGAGAGCTCTCCAGAACTGGCCTGAGTGGTGCCCTACCTGCAGTCCCCCAACATGCAGTACAATAACTCCACATTCCTTAGGACAAGCCAGCTGCTGTTGGGACATAGCCATGTCGGGGTTTATTGATTTGTACCATGTAACTTCTCAGGCAGGTGGTGAGCTCAGGAAAAGGGCCCACAGCCTATCACAGCCCATGCTTCAGGAGTCCTGCAGCAAGATGATGTGTATATGCATGTTGCCTGTGTATATGTGTGTGCATGGGTGTGTGTACATGTGTGTGTATTCCCGTGCTCTGTCCTTTTCAGTTCACCTCAGACCTTTTCACCCAGACCTACTGTTGGGCCTCTCTTCACCTGGTTCCTTCTGCCAGGAATGCCTCCCACTCTGTCAGTTCAAATCCTCCCCATCCTTCAAGGCCTGCCTTGAATCCTCAAGTGCTGCCTCCTCTGAGAAACCTTCCTTAACACACTCCCTATGCCCTTCATTCTCTCCCACCCTCTGACACTGATCAGCCTTTAATTAGATACAGCTCTGCTCTGTTCTCCAGTAGTATGTGCATTTGATCCCCATTCCCCAGGACTGAGTCTGATTCGTTCATCAGCCCTATGGCATGCCCAGCACAGACCTGGGTACACAGCTTAGGTTCAAGAAGTTACTGGTTGTGTGTGTGTGTGGGGGGGGGGTTATGTGCATACTTACGGTCTGTCAATCCTGAGGGGGTCTACAGTGTGCACTCAATACATGTATTTTATGTAGCCATTCATTTAGTCAAGTGAACTATATTGAGTACCTACAACTAGAATTCTGAGTGTTTTGGTTTATCACATTGATCTGTGTGTGCTTATTGACTGTGTGCATCTCTGGGTGTGCTGTCTATAGGTGTGTACCCTGTCAGTGTGCTGTCTGTATTGTACAGGCACCCGGGACATCTCTGATGTATTTTGTGTGCATGGAGACATGTGAACTGTGGGTATTGTGTGTCTTGTTTGTGCAAAACACATAATCTTTAGAGTCACAGAGACACAAGTTTGGGCCCCTACCCTGTCATTTACTTAGATTTCATTCCAAGCAAGCCATCTAAACTCTGGGCCTCAGCTTCCACAGTATAAAATAGAGAAGATAACACCTATTGGCCTATAATTATTATATCTACAGAGGCCCACCTTGTAGGATGTTGTGAGGATGAAGGATAAGAAGGGGTAACTAGGGTCAAGTGCCCAACACAGTGGCATATGATAGGTGCTCAATAACCGTGGGTTCCATTTCCCCATGTATATGTACGTGTGTGTGTAAGTGAGCAAGAATCTTAAGCCCAAGGAGGTCTGACCTGGGCTCCTAGATACCCTCCCCTCCCCATGCAGCCCGCTTCCCCAAGGTCCCACCCCAGAGTCCAGAATCTCAGTGGATGGAGGAGGGACCTGTCGCTCCTGGGGGTAGGACTAGGACTCAAAGCGGCTTCGGAGCAGCTTGAACTTGGACTTGTTGTACTTGGTGATAAGGTCCAGTTTGCTGTGGCCCAGGGTCATCCGCTTCTCATCCCCATACAGGTCATTGCTGCCACCATTGTGATGGCCACCTGTGGGGCCCCCAGGGAGGCCAGGCTTTGGCCTCTGCCTGGCACCCTGCAATTGGTGATACTTGGTGATGAGGTCCAGCTTGCTGTGGCCCAGAGTCATCCGCTTCTCATCGCCAGAACCCACCCCAGCCTTGCAAGCAGGGCTTGGACCAGGGAGACCATTGGGCCCAGGCCCCTCATCCCGGAATGAGCCAAACTTTGTAACAAGGTTCAGCTGGCTGTGGCCCAGGATCTGCCGCTGCTCGTCCAGGCTCTGCTTGCCAGGCCTGGCTGGGGAGCTGGCCTCGGGGAGCACTCTGGAGCCCAGGGCCTTGGGGTGCAGCACCAGGAGGTCCAACTGACTGTGGCTATGGCCTGAGGACAGCCTCCTGTCCTCAGGGGTCCGATCACGAGTTCTGGAGGAGGCTGACTCAGGGTTGCCCCCGGCACCCTGGGCTCGGGACAGGAGGTCCAGGTGGCTGTAGCTCTGGCTTGGGGATAGCTTCCTGTCCTCTGCAGCCTGCTCACCAGGCCAAAGGGAGCTTGAGTTGGGGGAAACCCCAGAGTCAGGGCCTCCCACTTCTCGAGGTCTGGAGAAGGCAACCAGGAGGTCCAGCTGGCCATGGCTCTGGCTCAGAGATGCCCTTTTCTCTTCCATCGTCTCCAGGGCTGTGCCAGGTACCTGGAAAACTCGTGGTGGGCTCAGCTCCTGGCTTCCCAGGACCCCATTCTCTGGGAGCTGGGGCAGGACTGTGCCACCTCGGGTGATGGGGAGGTGGGGGCGTGAGTGGGGAAGCAGAGGTGAGCCCACTGCCAGGGGGCTGGCACTATTGTGGTTGAGGGCGGGAGAGGACTGGGACCAGGGCGACACCCCCAGCTTGCCCAGGTTGGCCCTGTAGGGCCCAGGTGGGGAGCCGTGGTTAGGGTCTGACAACTGGCGTTGCAGGGAGGGCTGGCCACTGGCCTTACAGCGGGCAGGGCTCACAGATGAGGACCCCAGACCCATGTCACTGCAGCCACCAGCTCCTGTTAGAGTGAGGTAGGAGGAGCGGCCCATGAGAGGCGAGCGTTTGATGCTGCTGCGGCTGGTGCTCGAAGGCGAGGAGGATGTGGGGCTGGGGATGCCAGGCCCAAAGGCTGGGGCCACAGGGGGAGGGCGCGGTGCCCGGGGAGACAGTGGATCCTCCCCGCTGCAGAAGCCCTCCACGGGCCGTGAGTCAGCATACAGACAGCGGAACTCCCGGTCAAAGTCTTCCACGATGCGGCCCCTCAGCTGTAGCACCATGCTAGTGTGGGCCTGGCTGCAAAGCCACGTGAAGCTGGGGGCAGAGGGTCAGGGGCAGGGTGAGGAGGCAAGGGCAGGCCCAGGCTAGGCAGGAGTCACAACCACGGGAGCAAACCAGGAAACTGGTCCACGGTGAAGGACCCTGGGCTAGACCTAGCCCTACTGACTGGCCTTGGGCAACTGGCTGCCCATCTCAGGGCCTCAATTTTCCCATCTGTAAAATGGACCAGGGGTGAAGTTCCCTGAAGACCTTCCGATTCTGTTGTGCAATAGTTATTTTCTATGCCAAGGGCATTAAAGCAATTCTTCTACTAGAGTGAGCTCCTTGAGGGCCCAGCCTGGGCCATCTTACTCCCCACCCCACCCCCGGAGCCCTGCACAATGCCAGGAACACAGGAGTGGCTCAGAACATGTTGGAAGGCATGGATGAATAAAGAAAAGTTCAAGGTGGCCAGATCTGAGATGCCCCCACCACCCACAGCCGGCTCCAGGCCCCCTCCCTTCATGCCATTTGCTCACCTGTAGCTGCCTGCCACCACCTGCTCACAGTCAATGATGACGAACTTCTCCAGGGCCTGCCCGGTGAAGCGGCGGCCAGCCTTGCTGCAGTAGGTGTCCCCACAGGTGCTCCGCACACGCATGTTCTGAGCCAAGGAAGGAGGGAGGTTAGGGGTGACCTTGAGAGAGTAGGACTCAAGACTTCTCTATGCACCATGGGGTCTCTGACCCCAAACAGCGAAGAGAACCCAGTCCCTACCCCCACTGGCTGCCCTCTCCAACCTCTGGTTCCTGCCCCTGCCCCTCACTGACCGGTAGGTGCCCCCCATTGAGGTCCATCTTGTAGCACATCTCCAGGAAGTGCCTCAGGTGCTCCTGGGCCAGAAGCAGGTAGACAGGGACACCACGCCGGCTTGAGGCCTCCATGAGGTCACACAGAAGCTCCATGTCGGTGAATATGTCCATTGCCACAGCCACAACCTGGGGGAGAGAGGTGAGGGGAGCTCAGCCCTGCCCGGGGTGCTGGCCACATCCAGCCCAGCCCAGGGCAGGGCTGAGGGCCTAGGAAAAGGGCCTGGACTAAAAGCAGGAAGCCAGAGCCTGCCTTTAGCAATGACCTAGCCCAGGGGTTCTTACAGGGAGTTTTGACTGTCTTGAACCCCAGAGGTTGTTTGAAAGTTTTTGTGTGCATTTTTCTGAGGTCAGTGTGTTTAATCTATCATCGATTCTCAAAGATGTCTGTGGGTCAGCTGCACTAGTCTAAAGGCCCGCTGTACAGATGGGAAACACTGAGGTCTGGAGCAGGGAAGGAGTCAGCAGCAGAAGGTAGAACCCCTGGTTCCCTGTCCAGCTCTATGCATCTCCCCACTAGCTCTAGCCCTAGCTCTGGCCCAGGAATTGTTTGCCTGAGGCTTCTGATGTACTATAAGAAAATTATTATTAAGAATTGTGAATTCATAAGCTTTCTAATCAGTAGTCTCTGCTGTTTTAGCCTAGAATTGTGAATGATTAACTTGTCCTTTATCCTTTGGAATGTTATAACGCTGCTATGCAGGCAGCCCCATCATCCATTACCCAAAAAACAAATGTTTAGAAGGAGGAAGTCACCAGATGTGATATTTACACCTCCTGTTTGTATCCCCTGTAAATCTAAAAGCTAAAAACCTTTATGTTCCTGTTCAGTGTACCATAAATAGAATAGAACAAAGACCCCTCGAGACACCGCGTCTCTCCTATGGAGGGCTGGCCACCCCCTGCCAGATGGATTTGGTTACTTTTGATAAGGTCATTTCTCACGAGTTGCAAGACTCATTGGAGTTCTGGGGTTCGGAACCCCTTAAAAGGGATGGTCCCCAAGCTGCCAGTTGGAGCCTCACCCAGGAGGGGACACCCTGCCTGGGACTGTTTTTTCCAAATCGGGACTCTGATCAGCCGCAAAGGGGACCCCGGCCATGTGAGAGTTCAGATGTTTTCTCCCAATTTGATGAGTGGTTGTATGTACTTTCACTGTTTCCTATGTCTTTAATTAATTATTATTCTTTTTTGTGATTGCTCAATTGTTATAATCATTTAATATAACCTGAAATTCATTTGATTGAATGAAACTGCCTCTGCATAGCATTTAGAGTTTCTGCCTCTTCCTAGCAGAACAGCGCCCCTCTCAAAGGTCAAGCTGTTACTGGGGTCCTCAGTGCCCTTTGCAAGCCCTGCCTCAAGTTTCCCTGTGAAGTTGGAGAGGGCTGGCATGACCCTTTACACTGCCACCCTCAGCAAGTGAAACCAAGTTTTCTGCTTAGGGGCTGGGACTTGTGGCCCTTCTGTATCCGGGCTGCCACAGATAGGCCAGGAAAACCCGCAGCATCCCCAAGACCCCAGCTGCCACTTCTCCCCATTGCGAGTATCTGCTGTGCACATTTCCCCTCCCAGCTGGGTTGCACGTTGGGAGAGGCAAAGCCCTCCAGCTCTGGAGCCAGCAGAACTGATTCCAATTCATCTCTGCTCTTCCCGGTGATATGGCCTTGGGCGAGTCGCTAACCTCTGGGAACCAACACTTCCTCATCTGTGAAATGGAGTTAATGGTAGCTCTGTCTCAGAGTTATGGGGAATTAAATGTGGAAATGCTCCACACGATTCAGAAGCTCAATGAATGTTTGGACCGCAGGCAGGGGAAGTGCTAGCAAGGGCCTGGCCAAGGGCTGGAGGGGTCCAGATGGGGGTGGGGAGCCAAGGCACTGGGGGGGTGCCTGGGGGCCATGGCACAGGCTGGGCCAGGGGTGGGGACATGACGAGAGGCAGGAAAGATCAAAGGAGCAGGGGTGACGACACCACCTCCCTAATAACCCCATTCCCGATGCCAATCAGGCCCGGCCCTCCCTTGCCTGGGGCACAGGGAGGCTCTGGCAGAGATACCAGTGGGACCCTGCCTCCAGATTTCTCAGCAGGAGTCTTCTGG
>JAQZBX010045872.1:5544-20981 GCA_029593785.1 Cabassous unicinctus | reverse complement strand
TTTGCTGTGATAAGGCAACTTCATTGACAGTATCAACAGAAGTTGGAGGATAAACAAGAGATGGCAATGTCTCAGAAATCAGAAAGAAAAACTATAGCTTGTCATGTGCCTGGCAGAGTTCAGATGTTTTCCATGTATGAAGCTGGAGAAAACCATACTTTCCTTGAAGACACTGTGCATCAGATTAAATAATATGTCACCTTCTTTACCTCAAAAATTTTACACTACAGTTGAAGATGGGGATAACTGAAAAGTATGGTGCATTTAAAGAACACTTAAGTGATAACTGCTTTGAAAATAGCAGTAATGCAACAAGAACCAAAAGAAGACTGAGGCTAGTTTTCTTACAGCACACAGACAAAAAAATAGCCTGATTTTAAAATTTGACATTTAAAAATAAAGAAGGAAGACAGAATCATAAATAGTTATATAATATCAGGAAAGTCTCTCAGGCATCCAAAGGATATCTTGTAGAACTACTGTGTGCAGAATTGGGTGAAGTTGGATTATCCTAAATTTGGAAAGTAAAAGCTGTAAGATTTTGACTCCAAGTATCTAGAAATAGGATATATAAATAGAGTGCTGTTTGAGTAGGAAACATGATGAAATAGTTATTTAAGAAAGATAAATCTGGCAGATATAACCAGAATAGTCTTGGAAGAAAGATGATTAATACTAACTACTATTAATATTTTTTATTGAAACCACATTGTACTGAATCCATTGGTTTCTTTTTCTTCTCTTTCTTTGCATATATCCACTAAACCTGTAATTCTTTAATTTTTATTATTAGAATAGTTGAGCCTGAAAAACAATGACGTATAACATACAGGGCTCCCATTCATCACCTTACCACTAACACCTTGCATTGTTGTGAATCATTTGTTATAGATATTGAAAGAACATCAAAATATTACTGCTAACTATAATCTATATATCACATTTAGTGTATTTTCTCCAAAACCACTCTAGTATTAACACCCTGTATTAGCATTGTATATTTGTTATAACTCTTGAGTGAATGTTCCCACATCTGTACTGTCAACCACTGGATTTTCTGTTTTACAGTCCCATGCCTTGTATATTCCATCCAAAGTGTACAATCAATGCCTTACAGCTTCATCACAGAGTTGTGCTGTCATCACCTCAGGCAGTTTTAAAATGTTTTCATTAGGCCACACAGAAAAAAATCCCATATCTCCTTATACTCCCTATTGTTGACCCTGAGAATTGATATAGTATCTTCTTTGCCATTGTTGTAAAAGCATTACAATATTACTGATAACTATAGTCCATAAGTTATATTAGTTGCATTTTCCCATGCAGCACCATATTCTTAATACCTTGTAATAGAAGAACATTCTTGTATTTGTACTATTAACCACAATCTTTATCCACCACCAAAATCACTATATTATACAAACCCAAGATTATCATCTAGCTTCCTTTAAATGGAATTTAAGTCCCAAGAGTGCCTGTTTCAGCCACAATAACATTTACACATTAGCAGTGTTAGTTTTATTCACTATAATTTTTTACCCACCACTCTATTCATTTCCACAAATTTACAATATACATTATTAACAATTCTATACACCAACTCATCCTTCCCAACCCATATTTTTATCTCCTAGCAGCCTATATCTCTAGAACTTAACTCCATGAGTTTGCTTATTGTATTTAATTCATATTTGTGAGACCATACATTTGTCCTTTTGTGTCTGATTTATTTCACTCAACACAATGTAATTCTTTTTCTAATTTTAAAACTAGCAAACAACTTGGGCATTGCTTCAAGTACTGAATAGTAGATTTTCTCTCTTCTACATATAGCAACTTAGCATCCACTGATGCACATTTGCTTCTTATTCTTCAACCAGTCTTTAATTTTCATAATCATATATTTCTCTAGATAATCACTTCACCTGCTCAATTCATCCAAATGATACCTGATTTATCAGTGCAATGAAAATGAATCCTATACTTCCTTTAAACCTAGAGGAAATTTGGAAATTTTCAAAGTGCAAAATTAAACATGAAAAAAATAGAAGAGTCTTTTATTACTTTAAAAATTAGTGCTATAATGTGATTTAGGTAACATCTATTGAACACTTAATGTGTCTGGAATTAGTGCTGTTGGAATTGTCTAGATGTAATTAATACATCTCAATATATCTCAAAAATATTTCTAAGGATATCATCATTGATCCAGGAAAAAAAAAAGCATATCTGCATTCCTCCAATATTAAGTAGAATGTCTAAATTCCAAACTTGCAGCTGCCAGAGGGATGGCTACTATTTTGATCCATGGGAGATAACTTTCTGAGAAGTGGTGTCAGACAGTAGATATGGTGACAAGAGAAACCAAAGAATGGGGCCTAGCAATCATTTGGGCCTCCCCAATAACATTGTACAGGAGGAAATTGAGGCTAGAGGGAAGCAGCAACTACCCAAGACTAGCAGTAACAGAGTGAGTGGTGAGAAACCAAGACCTGCGGTTCTAAACACGTTTTCTACTATGCTATACAATCTAAGTATCCAACATGTAGATATAACACCGTTCTGCTCCAGTTAAGCAGCCCAATGAACTTTCATACATCCATGCTAAGAACACATTAAGAGGATTTCAGTTAAGGAATATTATCTGTCCATGAAAAAAAGAGTGTGATCTTGAGAGTTTCCATGAGCACATATAAATATACGAATGACTTATGGAGTAAGAAAAGGAGAAAGTTCTTAAAATAATCAGAAATATTTTTTTTAAAAAGAGTTCAATATGTTTTCATCTACTCCAAAGCAGGCAAAAATCTGCACCCACACTTGGTCACATACAAATAAAGCAACTCTTACTTTAAAAATATCCAGAAAGTAACCTGTTTCTCCCTTAATAACATTCTTGCAACATACCCATTAACACCTGAAAATTCCTCATGATGAGTACTAAGCATACATTTCAAAACATTAGCTCTTGCATTTCACTATTTTCTTTAGTAAAACCTTTCATGACTAGATTCCCCTTAGCTTCCAATTTTTAAAGAAAAATTATCCATATTCCAATAGGCAAGTTGTCAGAATGTATTTATTTATACTTCCTAAACTTGAAGAGAAAATTGCCTTAGTCATTAGCAGATAAGATCTCAGCATGGCAAACTTTTATTCATCAAAGTGTTGCCTAAAGAAAAAAATCCCTATTTTCAGAGATGGTCAATGTGATTTCTATGTAAAACTAAGATCCTACCTCAGAGCAGCTAAGTCCAAATTTTACTAATGTGAAAGTGAAATGACAAAACTTCTTAAATACTTGGTTATGGTGGTGGGGCTTGGGCAAAAGAGTGGCGTTTCAACATATCCCACAAGGAATCCCCTGTTTGACAATTAATGTGTTTATTTGGTTACCTTGTGCATTAGAGGAAGGTCAACCAAAACCCATTCCCTCTTGCCAGAGAGTGTATTCTCTTCCTAAGAGAAAGGTTGCAATCACTTATTGATATTTCATCATGAAAGTATTTATCCAGTTCTGGCATTTTTGCAGAGTAATAAAAAAATATTGAGAATATCAATGAAACAAGAGTCTATGTTAAACTGAAAAAAACCCTCTCCTTCATGTCATTGGTGTATTTTGGGGGTAAATATATATTTAAAAAATATGTTTTGACACTCAAAGAAGCTAAATGTTTTTCAGAATTACTCATCAAGTGCGTTTGGAAAAGTTATTCAAAATCAGTTTATTAGGTTTCTCCAGAGAAGCAGAACCAACATGTCTTTACATGTGGGTGTAAATATGTTGTAGGGCAGGCTCCAAGTTGGGAAGTCCATTGAAGATTTAGTGAATTTCCCAGGAGAAACAGGCTGATTGAAGTAAAGAAATTCTTCTTTCAAACTGATGAAACTGTCAGTTCCTTTTATGACTTCAACTGATTTGGTGAGACTTTTCACATTGCTAAAGACAACCTTCCTTCTTCCTTATAATCAGCCATAGATGCAATCAAATGACTATGATTTAAATCCATAAAATATCATCATAGGAACCATCAGACCAGGATTTATTGGACCAAACACTGGCCATCTTAACCCTATGAATTTGTGTAAAAAAGAGACATGAGAGAGAAGAGGAAAAGGAAGAAGAGAAGAAAGAAGGAAAGGAAGGAAGGAAGGAAGGGATGCAAACGGAAGAGTAAAAGAAAGAAACAGGTGTCAAAACAAAGGTAAATGAAAGAGCAGTGTCAAAACATTACTATTTATAGCCAGTATTTACATTTAGTGTAATTCCCAAGGCACCTGTTTCATGATACCCTGTCATGGTTGCTATGACATATACTTGCTATAATTCATGAACGAATGATCTCCCATTTGTTCTATTAAACATAGTCCATCTTCTACCACAGGATTCATTGTGTAATACAGTCCCATGCTTTATAAAACCCATCCAAAGCATACATGCAGTGGCTCTCATATTCATCACAATGTTTTTCTGTCAACACCCTAATCAATTTTAGAACATTTTCACCACTCCAAAAAGAAAAATCACATGCCCACTTATACCCTGTTTTACTGTCCCTTAGAATTGATATATCTTCTTTGCTGTTGCTGCAAAATTATTATATTACTTTTAATTATAATTCATAGTTACATTATTTGTAATTTTCCCATGTATCACCATATACTCAGTACTGTGTAAAGGAAGAATATTCTTTTACTTACAGCATTAGCCACATTCTTCATTCACCACCAAATCCACTATGTTATGCAGTCCCTACATTATTCCCTAGCTTCCTCTCAATTATTACATTCACAGACAACTTCTTTCAGCCACAATCATATTTATAAATCAACATTGTTAGATATACTCACTATAATGTATTACCATCAACTTTTTTCATTTCCTCACATTTACAATAAATCTTATTGAAAATTCTGCATACATTAAGCATCAGCTCCTATTCTCAACCCACATTCTACCTCCTAGTAACCTATAATCTAGAGTGAGTTTACTCATCATTTTAGTTCATATTAGTGAGATTTGTGTCTGACTTATTTCACTCCACATAATGTGTTCAAGTTTAATCCATGTTGTTATACACATCCCAAATTCATTTCTTCTTCAGCTGAGTAATATTCCATTGTATGTGTATACCACATTTTGTTTAGCCACTCATAGTTTGATGAACACTTGGGTTGTTTCCATATTTTAGCAAATGTGAATAGTGCAGCTATGAACAACTGTTTACACATGTCAGTTCATGTCCTTGCTTTCAGTTCTTCTGAATATATTGCTAATGATGGGGTTGCTGGATCATATGGCAGTTCTATATTTAGGAACTGCCTGTCTTCTACAAAAGCTGCACCATTCTTCATTCCCACCAACAGTGAAGGAGTGTTCCTATTTCTCCACATCCTCACCAGCACTTATGATTTTATTTTTTTAATAATGACCATTCTATAGTTGTGAAATGATATCTCATGTAGCTTTCTTTTTGTGTGATTTTTTTGTTTTTATTTTTTGTTGTTAATGTTCAGTATAATTTTGATATGCATTTCCCTAATAGCTAATGATACTGAACATTTTTTCACATGTTATTTGGCCATTTATATCTCCTCTTTGGAGAAATGTCTATTCAAGTCTTTGACCCATTCTTAAATTGGGATGTCTTTTTATCGTTAGATTGTATGATCTCTTTATATAACATGGATAACAAATCTAAATCGGATATATAGTTTCCAAATATTTTTTTTCTCATTGAGTAGGCTGCTTTTTACTTTCTTGAAAAAGCCTTTTGAAGCACAAGAGTGTTTAAGTTTTTAGGAGGTTCCATTTATCTATTTTTTCTTTTGTTGCTCATGCTTTCTTGTAAGGGTTAAGAAACCACCACCTACCACAATACCTTGAAGAGATTTCTCTATATTTTCTTCTAGCCTTTTAATGGATGTAGCTTTTATATATAAGTTTTGGATGCATTTCTGTTAATTTTTGTACAGGGTGTGAGATAGGGGTCCTCCTTTCTTTAAATATGGATATCCAGTTCTCTCAGCAACATCTAATGAATAGACTGTTCTCGCCCACCTGGGTGTGCTTGACAGCCTTGTTAGAAATCATTTTGCCATAAATTTGAGAATCTATTTATGAACAGTCACTTCTATTCCATTGGTCAATGTATCTATCTTTATGCTAATACCATACTGTTTTAGCACTGTACTTAAGTAATATGCTTCAAAGTCAGGAAATGAAGAGTCCTCCAAATCTGTTTTTCTTTTTAAAGATATTTTTGGCTATTCATGAACTATTAACCTTCCAAATAAATTCAATAATTTCCCTTTCCAATTCTGTAAAAAAAAGTTATAGGAAGTTTTATTGGGATTGTCTTGAATCTGTAGATAAATTTGGGTAGAATTGACATCTTAATGATATTTAGTCTTCCAATCCAAGAACATGGAATGTCCTTACATTTATTGAGGTCTTCTTTGGTTTCTTTTAGTAATGTTTTGTAGTTTTCCAATACAAGCCCTTTATATACTTAGTTAAGTTTATCCCTAATTATTTGATCATTTTATTCTTTTGTAGGTGAAATTTTTTCTTGACTTCTTCTTTAGATTGCTGAAGAGTCATATATAGAAATACTAATGTTTTTTTTTTTAGTTTATATGGTGCTCTTTATTTTCACAGCCCTCTGTTTTTTTTAAGCATATGAGTTTCTTTTATGCAAATCAATTTTTTTGATACATATTAATAAATCATAAACCCATCCATAGTGTACAATCTTTGGTATTTGGTATAATCTCATAGTTGTGCATTCATCATTTCAATCAATTTTAGTGTATTTTCTTTATTCCAGTAGTAATACTACTACTACTACTACTACCACAACTACTACTACTACTACTACTACTACTATTACTAATAAATCCAAACAAACAAACAAACACAACTCACCACCTCCTAATCTCTCTATGCATGCCCTGCTGTACATAGCTGCTATTCTCTTTCCTTCCATCTAGTTTATTTATATTTATATTTTGTAAAAGTAATCATTTATGCAATTTCACAGATATTTTTATTTTACATAGGATTTCACTATGCTATACAGTCCCATGTTAAATTTTTTTTAAACTTTCCTTCTAGTAATATAAATGTCCTTAGGTTTTCCCTTTCAACCACTGTCATACCCACATACTGTAATAGTTGTGCTAGACACAAACACTATGATGTGCATTCACTATTTCCATTCATTTCCAAAGATTTAGAAACAATCTTTTAAACCAGTTCTGCACAGAATAACCATCTTCTTTCCATTCTATACTCTCACTCTATTTTCTGGTGACTTGTATTCTAATTACTAATTCCATGAATTTACATAACATATATCATTCATAACAGTGCAATCATACAGTATTTGTCCTTTTGTTTCTGGCTTGCCACACCCTACATAATGATAACAGATTGTTCAAGAGCTGTATATAAAATGCTAATGATTTTTGCATGTTAATTTTTTATCCTGCCATCTTGCTGAACTTGTCCATTAATTCTAGTAATATTGTTGTGGTTTTTAGCTGTTTATCCAAAGACAAAAGTCTTGTATTGAAATCTCCAACTATTATTGTAGAGACATCTAATTCTCTCTTTAGTTTTGTGATTGACTCATGTATTTGGGGCACAGAGATTAGGTGCATAAATATTGTTGTTATTTCTTCTTGATTATTTGCTCATTTTATTAATATGATGACCTAGTTCATCTCTTATTGCAGTTTTTTTTAATGTAAAGTACATTTTGTCTGATATTAGTATCAATACACCAGCTCTTTTTTGATTACTGTTTACATAGAATATCTTTTTCCAAACTTTTACTTTCAGTCTATTTGTCTCCTTGTGTGTAAGGTGAGTCTCTTGTAGATAACATATAGATGACAGATTTTTTAAATCCATTCTGGAAGTCCTTATCTTTTGATTGGGTTTTCAATCCATTAATATTTACCATTATTACTGTAAAGACATTATTTAGTTCATCCATTATATCTTTTGACTTTCCATTGATCTATCTTACTATTATCTATCTTTTTACCCTCATTGATACCATTTTTAATAATTTTCATTTCTACATTCTTTTCCAGGCCTCTATCTCCTGTCTTTTCCTTTCAGATTGCAGCACTCCCTTTAGTATCTCCTGTTAATCTGCTCTCTTGGTGACATACTCTTTTAGTTTTTGTTTATCTGTGAAGACTTTAATCTTGCCCTTAGTTGTTAAAGACAGTTTTGCTGGATAAAGTATTCTTGGCTGGCTGTTTTTCTCTTTCAGAACCTTTAATATATCAACACTGACTTCTCACCTCTATGATTTCTGATAAGAAATTGGCTCTTAGACTTATTGATTATCCCTTGTATGTGATGAATTGATTTTTATCTTGCTGTTTTCAGAATTCTGCCTTTATTTCTGACATTTGACATTCTGAATAATGTCTCAGTGTAGGTCTATTTGGATTTACTCTGATTGGGATATATTGTCCTTCCTGGATATTGATATTTATGTTTTTCATAAGGTTTGGGTAATTTTTGGACATTTCATTGAATATATTTTCCGCCCCTTTTCCAATCTTTTTTTCCTTCTGAGACAAATATACCACGTATGTTTGTGTGTTTCCTGTTTTCATTCAATTCCTGAGACCCTCTTCCATTTTTTCAGTCTTTTCTCTTTTTATTCTCCTGTTTTTCCAAAATCAGATAGTCTTTCTTCCAATTCAATAATCCTGTCCTATACCAATTCAAATATGCTAGTATATGTGTCCAATGATTTTTTTTTATTTCTTCTATTGTGTCTTTCATTCCTATAAGATCTTTTACTTTTCTTTGCAATCTTCTAAATTCTTCTTTGTGTTCAATAAGTGGCTTCTTAATACCCTTAATCTTTTTAGCTATCACATTGAATTTATTAAGGAAAAAATCCACCAGGTGACCAAGGGCCTGTCCCACTACCTGCATGTTCCTTAGCTGGAGGAGTTTTGGTGCAGACAGGTATTAGGACCAAGAGTCAACCAGCTCACTGGGAGAGAAGAGTAGGGAGAGAAGAGAGATAGGATAGATGGGCCAAATCTCAGCCAGTTTCTGAGAAAAGGAAAGAAGTCAGCTTGTGCAAAAGTGTTTCCAGCAAGACTGATGGGGGGAACTGATCAAGTGGTCTGTCACAAACACCCACCCTGGGAGAGAGTAACTGGATCATTGAGGGAGTGAGCTGTTAAGTGTCTGATTGATAGGTGAACCCACAGAGACAGAAAGCAAGCCATCTGAAGCCAAACCATACTGAAGGAAAAGGTGACAAGAACTCAGGCAGCTCCCTGGGGATAGGGAAGTGGTGGGGGACAAACAGCCTTGTATCAGGGAATTCAGGTTGGATTTTTAAAACTTATTATTTTATAATTTTTGGTTTTATTATTTTTTCTTTATTCTTTATTTTATTCTCTACTTTCAGGTACCTTAGCTGAATAAGGCAGCCTGCAAGATGATTGATTGTTAAGCACTCGCAACATAAGATGGATGCTAGTGGCCTGAGAGGATGCATGATTTTCCTGTTCTTTTCTTTGTTTCTTTTTACTTTTTTCTCCTTATTTCCTTTATTTTATTTCTTTCTTAAATTTTCGCTCTTCTGTTACCTTTCTTACATTTCAACTTTTGTTGTTTGCTCTTCATTTTCTTTCTTCTTTTCTCAGCTTCCCAGTCTTTTATTTTATTTTATTATTTCCTATTTCTTTCCTTTTTATTCAACCATTTTTATTCTTAATCTTTTTATTCTTTATGAATTTTCACTTCTGTTATTTTTTTCCTGGCTCTTTTATGGTTCCTTTTCCAACCATTTTTAAATATTGCTTTCCTTTTTCTTTTCTTCTTTATTTCTTTTTAATGGTTTTATTATTGAGGTGGGGCACAGACAAGAACAAGGATATAAAATAAGTGGAACCAAATGTCAAAGAGGCCCATTAACAGAAGACAAAATGAAATAAAACCCTAGAGTAGAAAGAGTTACTAACCTACTGAATAATCCCATCAAGGTAAAGAGATGCCTAAACACCAGCAAAACATTTCAAGTCACATTAAGAAACAGAAAGACATGACCCAGTCTTTGGAACAGGCTAAAAAGCAGTGGGAAATACAGAATGTGGAAAAACTAATCAAAGATGTCTAAACATATACCATGAATTAAATTAATGAAGTGAAGGAAGAGAAAAAGGATATTAAGAAGATATTGAGGGAAAATAAACAGAAATTGTAAGCATATGAAGCACATCTGAGGCTGATGAAACGTACAATACAAGAAATTAAAAATATGCAGGAAGCACGTTACAGCAGATTTGAACAGGCAGAGGAAAGAAGAAGTGATGTCAAAAATAGACCTGGTCCATGCTCAGTGGCAAAGCTCCAGCATGTGGTTATCAATTGCTATGAATGTGCCACACTAATGAAGGATGTTGTTTATGTAGGAGGGTGTGGGAGGAGTGGGGAGTGGGGTGTAATCTAAGTATCTTTTTAAAAAAATAAAAATTTATTTATACTGACAAAAAAATAAAGATACTTAGATTAAATCTTACAAAAAAATATAGGGATTACCATATGCCCCACCTCCCACACCTCCCACAACCTCCCACAACCTCCCACATAAACATCCTTCATTAGTGTGGCACATCACCTGCAATGGATAAACACATCCTGGGGCTTTGCCATTAAGCATGGACCATAGTTCACCTTATAGACCACACTTTCTCCCCCACAGTTCTGCATGTTATATGATGATATAAAATGGCCTATATCTGTCATTGCAATTTCACACAGGATAATTCCCAAGTCCTGAAAAAGACCCTGTTTTAAAGCTGCTTTACCTTTTCCCTGCCCCCAGAGTGTCCAGTGGCCGCTGGCTCCACATTAATGTCATAATTTCTTCCATTGCTTGAATCACAATATGTCTACAACAGAATACCAGTAATTCCACTCTAGTCCATAGCTCTTCCCCCAATCTTGAGGAGTTGGGATGGTGATGTCCACTTCACCTTCAGTTGAGAGGGGGCTTATATCCCAAGGATAAGATGAATGGGATTATCCTGCCTACAGCTGCAGACTCTCTCCATTCACTGGGATGGACGTTGTCCATCATCATCTCTCCACCAGGTGTCCTGGGTGAATCAATTCAGCTGTAGAGTAGGAGTTGAAGCTCCACCGAGATTCTGGGCCCAGTTGGCACATGGACAGCCCAAAGATTCCAGTCTCTGGATGTGTACCTACAAACTCCAGCACCAAGTATAGGTTTGAATAGAAGGGAGTGATGAACCATCTGCAGGGAAGACATATTTGAGTCCAAATCTGTCACTTTCAGGATCACAGATTCTGAAGAAGGGCCTACTGATAACTCACCAAACTCCAGAGCTATCTGCCCAGATATAGCACCTGGGTGTCTCCAGAGCCCTCAGGATCCCCTGTATTTGGGGTGATATTCATTTTAGAAGCCTATGAGGTCTTACTGAGATGTGCATAAGCATTAATTCTGGGATGACCTCCCGACTGACTTTGAAGTCTCTAAACCATATGATCTCCTTTGTTTTTACCTTTTCCCCCTTTTATTAGAGGTCTTTTTCCAGTCGTATTGCCAGTTGACAGTTAGTAATCCATCAGTGCCAGGGAGGCTCATCCCCAGGAGTCTTTAAAAAATAAAAAGATATATTTATGAAAATAGACCTTCTGAATATGCACAGAAAGTAGAATAGATAGATAAAAACATAGAAAAAAAAAAGCAGGGACTCAGGAAATTGAATGACAACATGAAATGCACAAGATTTTTAGTAAGAGTAACTGAAAGTATCTTTAAAAAAGTAGAAAAAGAAAATATAACATATATAATCCTAAAGAAAAAATGGCTGATGTAGGTACTGCCATGAGTTTAATCACATTGAATGCATATGAATGAAATTCTCCAAATGAGGCACAGTGGTAGAATGTATAAGGAAATAATGTCTCATCTCTATGCTGTCTACAAGAAACTCTCCCTAGATGCATGGAGGCAAGGATACTGAAAGTTTAAGGTTGCAAAATGACTTTACATGCATGCAATAAACATAAAATGGCATGAGTAGCTATACTAATATAAAAAAATATATAGACCTAGTACAAAATTATTGTAAGAGACAAAGAAGAACACTACATATTAATGGAAGGCATAATCTATCAAGAAGAAATAACAATCATAAATATTTATGCACTCAAGTGCACAAGGTTGCTCCAAGATACATAAGGCACACAATGGAAAAACTAAGGGGAGAAATAAATGCCTCTAAAATCATAGTAGGTGTCTTTAATATACCATTATCAACATTAGAAAAAAACATCAACAGAGACTCAATAAAGAAACAGAGACCTTGAATAATATATTAAAGGAATGAGAACTATTTGAAATATACAGAAAATTACACCCAAATATAGCAGGATATACATAGTTCTCCAGAACACATGGATCATTCTCTATGTTAGGCCACATGCCAGGTCACAGAACATGTATTAATGAATTTAGAAAGACTGAAATTATACAAAGTAATATCACTGGCCAAAATGGAATGAAGCTGGAAATTAATGAGGGGGAAAGAGACAGAATAGGCACCAGGATATGGAAACTAAACAAAAAAACTCTTAAAAAATCAGTGGGTCAAAGAAGAAATTGAAAAAAAAAAAAAAAAAAAAACCCAAGAACTATAACTACCTCAAAACATATGAAAATGAGAATGCTGTATATGAGAACGTATGGGATGCACCAAAATCAGTGATGAGAGGGAAATTTATAGCCATAAATGCATATATTAAAGCAAAAGAAAGAGCTAAAATTAACGATCTAACTGCACACCTGAAGGAACTAGAAAAAGAACAACAAACTAATCCCAAAGCAAGCAGTTAGCAAGAAATAAAAAAAAAAGGTTGAAACAGAACTAAATGAAATTGAGAACAACAAAAACAACAGAAAAAACTAGAAACAATGACCAAACCCAAAAGATGGTTCTTTGAGAAGATTCATAAAATTCACAAACCCTTGGGTAGAGTAATAAAGAAAAAAAGAGAGAAGATGCATAGAAATAAAATCAGAAATGAGAGAGGAGATATCACCATTAATCCCATTGAAATAAAGAGTATCCTAAGAGGATGTGTTGAAAAATTGTATGCCAAGAAGATGGATAATTCAGATGAAATGAACAAATTTCTAGAAACACACAAGCAGCCTACATTTATGACAGAAGAAAAAGGAGAATTCAACAGTCCAGTGACACTTAGCAAGATAAGATTAGTCATCCAATCCTCCCAACCAAGAAAAGCCCAGGACCAGATAGCTTGATGGGTGAACTCTACCAATAATTTCAGAAAGAACTAACACCAATTCTGCTTAAAGTCTTCTAAAAAGTAGAATTAGAGGGAACATTACTCAAGTCATTCAATGATGCAAACATCCAGCTAATACCAAAACCACAAGTAAACCACAGACCAATCTCTTTAATGGGCTTAGATGCTAAAATACTCAGCAAAAAATTGCTAATCATATTCAAACACACAAGGAATGAATTATTCACCATGATCAAGCAGGTTTATTGCCAGGAATTCAAGGAGGGTACAACATTAGAAATTCAATCAATGCAATGCACATTAACATAAAAAGGGGAGGGAAGCTCATTATCATCACTACTGACACACAAAAAAACATTTGACAAAATAAAGCCTCTTTTCTTTATAAAAACACTTCAAATGATAGGAATAGAAGGAAACTTCCTCAACATTACTGGAAGACTAAATATCATTAAGATGTCTCTCTTACCGAAATTGATTTACAGATTTAATATTCTCAATAAAACTTACAGCAGCATCTTTTACTGAACTGAGAAAACTAATTATGAAATTAATTTGGAAGGACAAGGGGCCTCAAAGAGCCAAAAACATTTTGAAAAAGAGAAAGGAAATTGAAACAATGATTCTACCTGACCTTAAAACATAATACAAAGCTACAATTTCCAAACTGCATGGTATTTGCACAAGGAGAGACATAGTGACCAATGGAACTGAATTGAGAGTTCAGATATAAATCCAAATGTACAGCCAAGTGATATTTGAAAATTCCATGAAGTCCTTAACTGGGACAGACTAGCTTCTTCAATAAGTGGTACTGGGAGAACTGGATATCCATATGCAAAAGAATGAAAGAAAATCACCATCTCAAGCCCTATACAAAAATTAACTCAAGATGACACAAAGACCTAAATAAAAAAGCCCAGAACATAAAACTCCTAGAAGAAAATGTAGGGAAGCCTCTATTAGATCTTGTAGTAGGAAAGAGTTTCATAAAGTTTAAACACAAGTGTGAGAACCAAAAGAAAAAAAAGTAGATAAATGGGACCTCCACAGAAATATAAACTATTGTGCTTCAAAGAAGTTTGTCAAGAAACTGAAAAGAAAGCCTAATCAATGGAAGAAAATATTTGGGAATCACTTACGTTATCAGGGTCTAATATCCATCACATAAAAAGATATACTTCAGCTTGAAAATAAAAAGACAAACAACCCATTCAAAAATGGGTAAGAGATTTGAATAGACACTTTTCCAAAGAAGAAATAAAAATGGATAAAAAAAAAAAAACACTTGAAAAGATGCTCAAAATCACTAGCAATTAGGGAATGCAAATGGCTATTAAAAAACAGGACTACAAGTGCTGGAGAGGATGTGGAAGATAGGGAACACTCATCCATTGCTGGTGGGAATGTAGAATGGTGAAGCCACTGTGGAGGATTTTGGCAGTTCCTCGGGAAGCTAACTACAAAATTGCCACATGATCTAATAATCCCACTACTAGGTATATACACAGAAGAATTGAAAACAGAAACACAAATAGAAATATGCTCACCAATTTTCATAACAGCATTATTCACTATTGCCAAAAGTTGGAAGCAACACAAGTGTTCATCAACAGATGAATGGATAAGCAAAATGTGATATATACATACAAAAGTATATTACTTACCTGTAAGAAGTAATGAAGTACTGACACATGCAACAATATGGATGAATCCTGAAAAATTTGTTGAGTGAAGTAAGGCAGTCACTAAAGGACAAATATTACATGATAGCACTGATATGACATTAGCATATTAGGCAGACTCAGAGAGATAGAAACTTGAAGGTATGTTAATTGAAGATAGAAAGTTTGAACAGAGTGGTGAGCCAATGTTCAGTCTGGACAGATCCTCTCATAAGGTGGAAGGTGGTGGCTTGGCAATGGTGGAGTGATGGCTGTGCAGGGATGTGAGTGGGGACAATAATGCTCAGAGTGTGAGGGTGAGCCAGGATGGGGATGTGGGTTGGACTATTCATGGAACTGGGTGGGGGGAGGGCTGGAGGAAGGAACAAGTGAACTCTGGTAAGGTAGGAGAGTGTGATTGA
>JAQZBX010045871.1:0-20929 GCA_029593785.1 Cabassous unicinctus | reverse complement strand
TCTGTTCTTTGCCTTGCCTTTTATATTCAATTCCCCACCCACCAGGGGGTGGGGCTCAACGCCCTACTGACTGACATGGCCCAGTCAACGCCCTAATCATAATTCAATCATGCCCAGATTAACAGATCAGATTACAGGCATGATCCAATTATATTTTTGGAATTCATAATTACATCAAATTCCCCAACGGTTACAGTCATGAAAGACAGGAAAGATGGAGGAAATGTAAAGGCTAGAGTGGATTTTGTGAAATAACAGCTCATGCAAAGTGGACCTTGGATCAGAAAGGGCATTTGTGGGAACACTGCTGAATTTCCAAAAAGGGCTCTAGTTAATACTTGTACATATGTTAATTTTCCATCACTGATAATGACTATGATTGAGTAAGATGTTCACTTGAGGGTAAGGGGCGGTGAGGAGTTTGAAGAATACGTAGCCTCTTAAGTATCTTTAGACTTATCTCTAAGTCTAAATTGTGTCCACAAAATGTTTTTGCTTTTCATGTATTTGCTTTTCAAAAGTTGCTTTAAGGACGGACAGCCTCTCTTGGCTCTGATGAACTCTGTGAACTTGAGCCAAGTTTCTGATTCTTATGTGTTGCTGTGATTTCTTTATGGTTCCGTTTGTTTTGATTTTGTTAGCGTGCAAGTTTGGTTTTTGCTTGAGATTGGGCAGGTGTTGGGAGCATCCAAGTGGTACTTGCAAGTGGGATTGTGAGGCTCCAAGGTGACATCTCATGTAGTGGTGAGACCCAGGCCCAGTGCACTCACCCCTCCCCACACGTACAAACATGTGCACACACACACCCACTCACACACAGGCAGCTCCACAGGCTACAGGATTCAGACCTTCAAGCAGCCAAAATCATCTGGGCATGTATACAACCTACTCGCAAATGTTTGGAAAATAGATAGATAAATACATTAACAGAAAGAATGATATGACAAATGCAGCAAAATGTTAAAAGTTGTTTTATCTGTGTGCAAGTGGTTTTTGTATCATTTTTTTGCAACTATCTGGTAAGACTGAAATGATTTCAAAATAAAAAGTTATACAATGGAAGCTCAGAGTACTCCACTCCTGGGGTCACTGTATGCACACCTGGAAGGACCATCTCAAGCACATCCTCACCCAGGCCACAGGCTCGGACATTCCAGTCAGACCCCGGCTCCCCAAGCTGCTCCTTCATGCTGGCCACACCCCAGCGGCCTCCTCCTCAGAGGACCTGGGAGCCATTACCACCCAGCAACAAGGACAAACCCAGGACCCAGGCTTTGGTGTCTGGACACAATTCTCCACTGATAAGAACCAGGGCTCCTAGGAGAAACAGCTGATTCCAGGGCTGCAGCAGGAAAAGTGACACATGAGCTTACAGCATATTGCTAGAAAGTAAGGGAGGCTTACTTTTCTAAATGAATCAAGGGGATCCATTAAAATGACAAAGAGTCAGCTAATGGGGCCCCCATTGGCCAAATCAAGGGAATGTGGAGCATTCGAATAAGTAATGATATTAACAGTTTATAACCTATTGAATTAAATTGGAAAGCATGAGTCCATGTTGAAACCAACATGTACCTACATACATAGTTTGATGAGAAATAGGGTATTTACATAGTTACAAAGCACTCCTGCCCAAAAAATACTTATACAAAGAGGAAAAGTATAACTTTACAGTGGAGAAGCCCATGGACCATGCTCATCAGGTGATTTAATGAACACTATCAGTAACATGATGATCGAAATCAGGAACCACGTGCCAGGATGCCAGGAGGACTTGGCATCACTTCTGTAATATTCCTCCCATAGAAGCACAACTGGAAACATCAGGCACAAACATGTACGGGGACAATCTACAGAATAACTGATCGGCAATATTCAAGTCAAGCAAAGACTGTGAACTGTTCCAGCCTGAAGGTCATTAGAATATGCCAACTAAAGGCAACATGTGATAGTGGACTGGCTCCTTTCGCTATGGGGGGACATTATTGGGACAAATGATTAAACTTTAATGGAGTCTGATGATTAGAGCGGTAATGTTTCATTATTGATTTCCTGATACCAGAGTTATAATATGGTTACGCAGAATTCCTTCTTTCAGAGAAATACACACCTAAGTATTAAGGGAATGATGGGGCATCAGATCAGTAACTTACTCTCAAGTGTCCATCAGTAGGGCACTGACACCTCAATTAACACACATTGGGAAATGCCAGCCAGGGATTAAAGGTCAGCCTTATTCTCTAAACTCTGACATGGAGAGATGTCCAGGATAAAAAGTTAAGTAGATTAAAGAGAGAGTTCAAAACATTAAACTTTAATTTAACTGAATAGAACGTTGTTTTGCAAACACAATGAATCACAACCTGAACTGAAAATTCACCATATCCCACCCTACGTGGGTCATCCCCAACCAGGTTTGTCTCTCAGGACTCCAGTGAGAAGCCCCTGTGAACACAGAAATGGCAGGACGTGGCCGATGGCCTACTTCCCAAGGTGAATGGGAGGGGAGCTGTATTCTGTGCCATGGGACAGGAGGAAGGTGTGAGCTGTGCAACATCCTCCTCTCTGTAGAAAGGCCTGAACCATACAGAACTTGTCTGCAGAGCTGGACCTCTGATCTATGGTTGCCTGAGTGGGAACAGACCTCCTTGGACTTCTGACCTTGTGAAATTTCTCAAATGTTTTCCCACTATAGGGAGCAGCTAATTAAACTATTCAAACATGGCAGTGGGCTAAAGACACCGTCAGAGCAACTCAGGGGCCTGCCCCAGGGAACTCCGGGAACCTCTTCTTTAACTTGGGATAAAGCTCTGCAACTGGTCATCTTGAACAGCCAGCCAATGCCCTCCATTCCCCCTGGGGTGCTGCCCGGTGGTGAGGGAAAGCTCATCCCAGATGCCCCCTGAAAACTCAAAAAGCATCCGTGCTCCCCAGAAGGTGTCGCTGGAGGCCTCATCATTAGGCCACTGCTCCTGGAAACCAAACACAGTGTCACACTCTGAGGCCAGGCTTCAGGACCCTCTCTGCCAATCTCCTGACCCAGGATGGACCCCAGCCACCTCTGGAGCTCTGGGCTCAGGAGTGACTTCCCTGTAGCATGTGACTCCCACCTCCCCTCCCTGCTCCTGTCCCTCAGTCCTCTCCTCCAGCTAGTTCATCTTTGCTCAGGTCATTCACTCCAAAGTCGTCAGTCAAGCCCTTCCTCTGTCCCTCTCCAGTGGACACAGGCAGTAGGAGGAAAACAAATGAAGCCCCGTAGGAAGGCCTCACCTGACCGGAGGGCAGGTGCTCATGGCTCAGCTCCACAGCAGACACAGGGCTGGGGAAGGAGGGTGAGGTGTGTAGCAGGTCTGGAGCGCTGGAAAAGGGAACCCTAGAAAACAACAGCCACTAGTGAGTACTTCTTACATATCAGTAAGCATCTGGATGATTGGTATTGATCAGGAACAAAGGTCTGTGCCCTGAGAGGTGCTGGTGGGAGGGTGATGATGACAGAGAGGACCTCCTATATACAGAAATGGGAAGGAAGTGGGGTTCCTGAGATTGCAGTCTGTCTGGGGTGTGACAGGAAAGAGGCCACAAGGACCAGCTGGGGGTGGGCTGTTGGGAGGGAAGGGAGGAAACAAGTGCAGCCATGTGGCCAGGCCCAGTGGGTGCCACATGACCCCCCCAATTCCACTCCTAGGCTTTTACCTGAGAGAATGGAAAGCAAACGTGCTGCTAACACTAATGCGTCCCTGAAGGTCAGAGCAACTTTTTCTGCAAAGGTCCAAAGCTGGAGCCAACCCAGATGCCCACCGACAGGGAAGAGCATGAAGCAAATGTGGCCCATCCACACTGTGGATTCCTATTCAGCAATAAAGAGGAGTGGACTATGGATACACGCCCCATGGACAGATCTCCAAGTAATTATTTCAAGTTAAAGAAGGCAGATCAAGGGGGTCGAGAGCAGAGAGAGAGAGAAATACTGGGCAATTCTATCCACATGAGATTTTAGAAAATGCAAGCTAATCTATAGTGAGAGAAAGCCTATCAGGGGTCCATGGGGAAGAGGGCAGAGGAAGTAGGGGAGACAATGAACAGGCAGGTAGGAACTCTGGGAGTGGATGTGTTCATTACATTAGTCTTTACTTCTTAGGTGGATACATGTGTCAACATATCAAATTGTAACAACTGTAGCATGTAAAACTGTGCAGTTTACAGTATGTCAATTATGGCTCAATGAAGCTGTTTTTAAACAGAAAGAAACCAGGTCATCAGGTCAGAGTGTGGGAGAGGCATGAAGCATTGGAGTCTGAGAAGCGAGAGAAGGGATGAAATAGCCACCTGGGGGTGCGATGCAGAGCACACACGAAAGGGTACATTGGGGCCCAGGGCCCAGAGAGGCTCGTAGTGACAGGGTGATGGTGAGTGCAGGCCACGTAGTCTTGCCTGTCTCACAATGTGGTTGCTTTTATCAAGAGCTTGTGATTTGGGGGACCACTCTCTTCCTCTGATGTCCCATCATTCTGCCCTCCCTGGGCACTGCCCAGTCACTGGGACCTTTGGCTCCACATTAGGGAGACCCAGCTCCTGGGGTACCTGGTCCTGTTGGCAGCTGATATGACCACAGGACGGGGTGTCCACAGAACAGGAGATGGGGCCAGGTCCCGCGCCAGACCACCTTGACTCTCAGCCCTTGGTGCCCCTCTCCTCTCTGTCTCGTCTCCTGCCATTACTCCCAGCCCTGGCAGCTTTGTTTATCTTCTCTCCATTTCTGACAACATCAACAGCAAATTCTCACCTGGAATGTGCAAGACACTCCTGAGCTCTTTCAAACTACAATTTGGAATGTAAAATCAGGATGTTGTGCTGCTTAGAATCCCTGGTAGCAATTTGGTTGGGGCAAAGAAAATGCCAGAAAGAGGCTTCAGAGGCTCATGGTGATGACAGGGAAGAGAAAACCCTTGAGCTTTGGCCCATGGAGATACCTCAGAGGCAAAATCCCCTCTTTGTATGTAGAAGCAGCTGGTAGAACTTTATCATTTCTGGAAATCCACAAGGAATGGGCTGACCAGCCAGTCTGTGCATCAGGCACTTGCCTCTCAGGCCCTCACTCCCCAACTCTGTGGCCTGTAGAGTCATTACAGGCCCAGGGCTCTGCAGGGGTTACCTCTGGGGGAGGATGAAATCTGGAGGCTGCAGTGGGGTCTGTGTTGCCAGGTAGCCCCCCACCTGCACATCTGCTGGTCCACTGCTGGGGCCTGGACCCTCTTCCAGATACGTGCTCCAGGGGTTCACCCAGGTTGAGTCTGTGAATCCTGCACACAAAGAAATTGCACAAGCCCCTGCCAGGTGGAAGGAGCACAGACCCTTCGGGCCTGACCAGGACCTGAAAGTAGAGAGGCAGGCAGCAGCACGGATGTGGGTGGTGCGTGGCCACAGGAACCAGTCTCACCCACTTGCAGGGTCTCAGCATCTCTGAGAAAGTCTTGGTCACACCAGAAATATCCACTGCATTTCTGCTCTATTGATTGGTCTTTGTTTCAAGAGACCAAAACAAATTCTGATTTTACTGACTTCAAATTTTGTTTTGTCTCAGGTGTGACTATGGAAAATTCCTGGCTTCCCACTTGTCCTGGTCCCAGGAACATCAGATTCTTCACCTCTACCCCCACACTCATCAGCCATAAGAAATGTATGGCTCAGGTATCATGGGCTTCCTTTGTGGCTGCTTCCGCAGGTGGCTAGACCACCTGCCTTTTGCCCTTCTCGTTTCACCTGTGACCTTGGGTTTTCCCTTTTCTTTTTACACTCGCAGCTTAGGTTTTACCTAGTCTCACTTAGGTGTAAGGTATGACTACCTTATCTTGACCTCTCAAATTTCTCTCTGATTAACAGGTTTTGTAGAGTATCTTTCATTCCTAAAGCCAAGTTTCCATGGACTTGAACAGTTTTAGGTGGACAGAAATTTAGGAGATGAGCTAGTTGAGATTCTACGTTCTTTTTTACCCTGATCTCAGACACAAAAAAATCAACAGCTGCCTGGCCAGACCTGCAGCCCCTCTCTCTTTCCTGTCCAGCATTCACATCCACAAAGCGACCACCTAACTCCAGCTGTGCAGGATGCTCCGATCAAACGAAACTTTGTGGCCATTTCCTTCCCTTTGTTTTCTCTTCCCTGGAAATAAAGGCTCTCTTAGGTAAAAGAAATGCATCATAAGTGGTAATTTGACGATCAGTTATACATGTTTGGCTGTCTCTGGCTCAAACATGTATTATACCTTCTCCCTCTAAGAGAAAGAGAAGTACAAACCCATGAGTCCAGAAAAGACAAGTGTGTACAATCAGGGTTGACATGACCAGCAGGTGTGAGATGTCCACAGTTTTGCAGGCTCAGGAAGCATATAGAAGGGCCATGGCCAATGGGTGTCAGAGCTTGGGAACAGGGCAGGGGAATGAGGTGGGGCAAGAGCAGGGTAATTGTCTGTGGTGGTTTGGAGCTACGTATCCCAGAAAAACATGTTCTTTAAACTTAATCCATCATTTGGGTCTATTGATGAGGTTACATCAGTTAAGGAATGGCCCAGCTGGATCAGGATGGGTCTGAGTCCTATTATGGAACATCTTATAGGGAAGGTCACGTTGAAAGAGAAAGCCAGAAGGAGCAGCCAAAGGTGAAAGTCAACAGAAGCTGGAACAGAAAGGAGAAGCCAGCAGAGGCTACCATGTGCATTACCATGTGACAGAAAAGCCAAGGGCCAAGGATCCCTGGCTGCCAGCTCCAGAATGCCTCAGTTTCTGGAGAAAGCATCACATTGATGACACCTTGATTTTGGAATTCTTTTTCAGAAAAACCATGAGTAAATAAATTCCCATTGTTCAAGCCAACTCATTGCTCTGGCGGCCAGGAAACGATCATAGGCCAAGTGTCCTTATACATCCCAATGCTTGGGCAGTCAGCAGAGAATTCTACAGACCTGGCAAGAATGATAGTGGAAGAACAAGAAAGTTAGCAGATTACCAGTGAAATCCCTCCTTACGTTTGCTGGTCCCTGGTGTGAAAACCAGCTCCCCTCATCCTAGCCTGAAATCTGCATTGATCAGATGTCCCCACTTACAGACCCCAGCACCCAGTCAGTTTCAGTGATAAATATGACAGACAAAAGTGAATCTACAATGGTTAAAGAAAAGGGACAGTCGAAAGACCAACAAGAAAACATGGGAAAAAAAGCCCTAGTCCCTTCCTCTTTCTGGCCCTGTGTCCTTCTCTGTACATTGCAGGGCCAGAATCCAGTCTCAATAAGACTGCTTCAGGCAATGAAGAATATACATTTTTCAAAAATCCTAATCAGCATCCTCAGAGAAACATAAGATACTGCATTCATAAGAAAGTACTGTATTAGTTTCCTGGCTGCTAAAACAAATATCCTACAGTGGGTGGCCTTAACAGGAATTTACTGGCTCATGGTTTCAGAGGCTTAGAAGGCTCACTTCCTGCCATGATCAGTATCTCCTAGCTGGCCGGCAATCTTTGGGGTTCCTTGGCTTTTCCATCACTGAGCATGCACATGCCCGTGTCTTCTCCTTTCTCTTATGGATTCTATTAACCTCCAGCTTCTGGCTGCTCCCCATAGCTTCTCTGTCTCCATTTCCCATTGTTCATAAGGACTTCATCCATATTGGATCAAGGCCTACCCTCATTCCATTTGGATATACCTTAACTAATAACATCTTCAAAGGTTCTACTTACAAATGGGTTCACACCCACAGGACTTGAACACGCCTTTTGTGGGGGATATGATTCAATCCCTGAAGGTAACATTGTGAATTAGAAGGAAAATTCAGATATCACCAAAGAGCTTTTGGAATATAATACAAAACTGTCAAAACAAATAATTCAATGGAATTGTTGAATGACAGAGTTTAAGAAACATCCAAAAAAGCACAATAAAAAAGAGATGAAAAATACATGCAAAAATTTTAAATGAGAAGGAAATATAAGGAAAAAAAAGGTAAGCTATCTGGGAGAATAGTCGAGGAGTTCTAACATGCAAATAATACTCGTGATCTAAACAGGGTATAGAGAACACAGAAGGAGGAAATTATTAAAGAACTTATCAAAGAAATAGTACAAGAAATGTCCAGAGCTTAAAGGAGACCTTCTTTAACCTGAAAGGCTTAACAGCAAGATGAACTTAAAAAGGCTCACACTGAGGACAATTATTTCAAAATGCCACCAAGACTAAAAATAAAAAGAACCTAAAAGCTCTGAAAGAAAACAGGCTATCTGCAAGGGAATAAACACCAGAAAAATATCTGACTCATCAGCAACAACACTGGATGCAACAAAATAGTATTACAATACCTTCAAGTGGCTGAAGGAATAGTATTTTCAAGTCTGAATTCTGTTCCTGCCAAATCGCCAATCAACTGTGAGGACAGATAAGAACTTAGAACTTTATCTCCCAGGCACCTTATCTTGCAAAAGTCACTGAAGACATTCTCTAACAAGACAAGGGAATCCTGAGAGAAAGAACAAGATGCAATTCAGAAAGCAGTGGAGCAAACCCAGACAAGAAGTTTAGGAACTCTCAGTAAGGAGGCTCCACATAAGGAGGCCTCACTGCAGATGGAAACAGGAAGGACAGTACCCAGCAGGGAGGACTTCAGAAGGAAAGCTCGAAATGGTGGAAGAAATTAAGGTTGTGATAAAAGTAGAAAATGTAAGAGAAAAGAAAGGCAATTAGAAATTCCAGGAAAAAAAAGGTTGAAGAGAAAAAAATAAGTACATATATAAAACCTTAGAATAGTAGGGAATTTAGGTGATAGGATGCCAGTCTTCTCCTCACAAGGTGGAAAGCCACATGACTCTGCTGTATTTTAAGGTATTCAGGGCTACAATGATAACTAGAAAACAAACCACAATAATGATATTTCTACCATGGGAGGAGGATGTAGGAGAGCTGGGGAGTCTAAGAAGCTCACTCTTCTTGGTCCAGCAGGTGGTAACAAGTGAGGTCAGGTGGTACAGGAGGGGGGAAGAAAGGGACACAAGTTCTTTCTTTCCTTTCGTTTCGATTCCTTCTACATTGTCTTACTCTTTAACTATGTGTATACTATATTGTGCTAAATAAACTAAAATGAATCAGAAATAAGTGTGGGAAGCACCTCTGTTCTACTGGCACAGGTTCTGGGTCTAATCGGATGACAATGGATGAAAGTGAACATCCTGACCCTTCCAATTTTCTGCCCCTCAAACAAAAGGCAAGAGGGTCACGGCATTTGGTGCAGAAGCAATTGTCCTGTCTAGAGCAGACCCACCTGTGTGGCTGGAATTATCCACAGCAGCAAGGGGCACAGCTGCAGTGGTGTCCGGAAGGGGCATCATGAAGTCCAGCTCCTGACCCTGGACCAGCTGCCCACTCTGGAAATAAACTTCTGTGGATGATGCCAGTGTGAGAGACATTAGCCACGATCCTGAGGTGGCCAGTGTTGGGTCTGCCAGGTTGCTGCTAGCAGTCAGAGGGCAGAGGCCAGGCCCAGGGCAGACAGCGGGCCACGAGGCAGTGTGGAGGCCCAAACCCTCCACCAACATCTCGGTGCCTTGCAAAGACCTGTGGGACAAGCAAACACCATCCCTCAGTACTCCTGCAGGCAAAGAGACTCCAGCCACATTTGGAAATCTGGGTTCCCATCTGGGCTCAGCTCTAATGGGCTGTGGGGCCCACATATCAGGAGTCACACTGTGCTCCTCTGGCCTCCTGCAACAGGTGAGAAGCAATGACTAGAGGCTGGGCCTAAGGGGCTGGCCCCAGGGACACTTAATACGATTGCTGGAAACCTGAAACTCAGTAGCATTTGTGTTTACAATGGCTGCAAATGGAGCATTGGTACAAGACTGAAAACTGAGAAGGATTAGCAAGAGCCTCAAAGTGGAGTCAACAAAGGACGGTGCATTAAAGGAATACCAAGCAGCAAGGAATAATAATTTACAGAATTAATAGTCATAGAATGTTCACTGTCTCTCAGACTGAGCCCCAAGCCTTTGATTAACCCCAGATAATCTCGCAGCAACTCTACATGGCAGGTCCCATCACTAGCCCCATACACAGGTGGGAAAACAGAGGCACAGGGAAGTCAGGTGAACCTGCCCAAGGTCACACACTGTGGTGGGGTCAGGCCTTGGAAGTAAACCAGCTGGGAAGCCACAAGAGATTCTAATGTCAGAACATTCATAGGAAAAGAAGGAACAGATGCACAAAAGAGTCATGGGCAGGCCAGGATGGGCCTCGGCCCTGGCTTGGGTCCCCGCCCTGCTCCAGACATCTGCATGGGCCACCAACACCCTCGTTATAGTTCTAGCAGCTTCGAACTCATTGAAGGAGGAGCAGAGGGTGCAGGGGCAGTGCTT
The DNA here is from genome assembly GCA_029593785.1 of Cabassous unicinctus. NCBI lineage: Eukaryota > Metazoa > Chordata > Mammalia > Cingulata > Chlamyphoridae > Cabassous > Cabassous unicinctus. Next base: position 10,536 of record JAQZBX010045871.1, on the reverse strand, counting down.
GGAAACAGAACATGGGGCAGTGGAGGAACTTAGAAAAGATTGGTTTGACCTACCCAATGACATCTGAAGACACAAAATATTAGAAATATACAACAGTGACAGCTGCACATTATACTTCTAAGTCTGCCTCTACGATTGTCAGAAGGATACTGGCCCCACCTGCAGCCACGCAGGCTCCTTCCACCCCAGGGTATAGTTGTCTCTGCTCTCAGCCTCGAAAGACCGCCCCCTCCCAGCCCTGCAGTCCCACCCTCAGAGCAGAGCAGGGGCTGAACAGGTGAGATAGTCCTGCTGGCCATGGAGACGACAGTACCTGGGAGCCAGAGTCTTTGAGAGAGTCTCGTCTCCAGGAAATTCTGGGGCCAGGGCCAGTGGTTCCCATAATCCTTGGGTGGTCTCCTGTGTCTGCGGAGGGTCATTTCCCTGACTTCCTGCTGAAAGCATGGCAGAGTAAGAGGGAGGGAAGGCTAGGAGCTCTAATGCCCTGCCTCCTTCCCCCAGCACAGTTAGGTCTTCCAAGCAGGCAAGAGCATCCACTGGTTGGGAACGAGCATCACCACTGCTTTAATCCACTGTCCTTTATTGCTCCATCTGTCTTCAGTTTTAACCAAAAAAACAGAATTATGAATCTTGGACACCCCCAAACCATGACACAGGGTTTAACAGCCCCCTCCACCTGGCCACAACACAGGCCTGTCTCCCACCCAACTCCTGGCCTGGCTGCATATGAAGCTCTAAACACAGAGTGGCTGCCACAGCCCCACATAGCCAATATTTGGTCACACAGGACCTCAACGCCCAATCTGATGACAGCCTTGGCTGCAGCATTGACTCAATGACACCTGATGTTCACCAGGAAAACCCCTGAACCTGCAAATGGTGCACTGCCCCTGCCTAACCACAAGGACACAGGGTGACCATGAAGCTTGCCAGATGCCAGCAGCCCACCCCCAAATCACGAAGTGCCTGGGCCCTCTTGCCACTCACCAGGCAGCACAGGCCTGTCTCTAAACTGAGCGTGAGCCTGGGGGCTGCCTGACGGCCCTGGCAGGCCTTGTTCCGACCTCAGGAGGAGGGATCTTTGGTGCCGCCGGTAGTTGGCAAACCAGTTGCAGATCTGCTCGACTGTCAAGCTCGTCTCCAATGCCAGCTTCTCCTGCCCAGGACAACAAGATGCCCAGTCAGTCCAAATCTAATTTTTTATCTCCAAGGGCAACCACGGCAAAATGCGAGGGAGCTGGAGGGCTGCCTGCCCACACATTCACAAGTTTACTATGAAGTGTCCCTCTGTACAAAGTGAGAGACACACCTGTGGGGAGTCCATGGGAACAGCCCCTGCTGCCCAGGTGCCCTCCCCCATATGGTATCCAAAGGCCATTTTAAAAGCCCCACCATCATGGGTTTGGCATAGCGACTCCCTTGTAGACAGCACAAACCATCTCCAGTGGAACACACATCCATGCGCGGGAATCCTCAGATGTGACTAAGCCCCCAGGACATCTGCACCTGACCCAGTGACCTTTCTCTCTATGGTAGAAGGACCAGAGCTCAGAGAATAACCAGGATGTCATGAGGTCTCCTCTTCCTCCAGTGAGGGCTGCCTGCCTCTCCACCTCTCTCCTGCCCCCTGCATAGTGGCCACTTACTAGCCCCTGATGGATGGGACCCCTGTCTGCTGAGCTCACACCTCCCCACAGGTTTCTCTCCCTGGTGATCTCTTACTTGGTACCCTTCCCCCCACGTGGTAAGTGCTCAGGGGCTGCACACAGAAGATGGTTAAGGTGCCAGGATTGAAGCCAGCTGCCTGGCAATGTTTTGGCTCCATGTGGCAAAATGAAGCCTCTGTGTGTGCAGACTCTTCATTCGGGGCAGGGATGCCCATCAGACACGAGCCCCTGTCCTGGGACCACCAGCTCAGAGTAGATGAGGAACTCTCAGGAGAACTGAGGCAGCCCCTAGAGGGGATACTACTGGAGGGAGACCCCTGGTGAACAGCCTGGGGGGGAAGTATGCTAAGGGGAGCATCCTGGAGGAGATGCAGCTTGGGGGGAACTTTCTGGGGTTCAGACTGTCCATATGGAGCTCCCAAGGGAGGGCCAGCCTAATGGAGAAGCACTATGGAGGAGGAGTATCCTGGGGGAGCATCCTGTGAGGGAGTAGTTTGGGAAGCATCCTGGGGAGCAGTCTGGGTGTGGAGCATTCTAGAGGGGTGCAGCTTGTGGCAGAGCATCCTAGGGATGCTAGGGAGGAGCAGCCCAGGGAGGGGACAGCCTGGGGGAAGCAGCCCCACTCTCTGCTCACCCTTTGGGCCTTGTTGGGGTTGGTGCCCACACCCAAGACGAAATCCTGAAGCTTCTGGTGAACCTCTCTAGGGAAGTTCCGGCTCTTCAGACCCTCTGGGCAGAGGGAGGAGGGTGGTGGATGCCTGGACAAGAACAGTGAGGAGAAAGGTTATGAGAACAGGGACCCTCAAATCTGCTACTTACTCAAGCCCCCCCCACCCCCCCGGAAGCAACTCTCAAGATTCCCCCTCTCCCTCCACCTCTCTGTCCTCAGTCTGGGGAGAAGGTGTGACCAGCTGCTTCTCACAGACTCAGAGGTGCACAGGCAGAGTTGCTGGCCTACCTGTAGATGCAAGGTGAGGGCCACAGGTTTAGGGTGACAATAGGGTTCCTGACACCCCAAGGTCCACTCCTGAGCCTGGCTCCTTCATGGGGTCCCAGGCCCTACCTACCCCCCACACAAAAGCTTGGCACTCAGCTCCTTTCTGTGGAAGAGTTGCTGTTATGTATGGGCAAAGGATAAGCTGTCAATTATTCAGCCACACTGGGAGTCCCCAAGGGTGGAGCCAGAAAGGGTGGGACCCAGATTGGGAGGAACCTGGAGTGAGCAGGACCCAGAGTGGTGGATCTTGGCCTGGGTAGGAGCCTGAGTTGGCAGGACCCTGAGTGGCTGGGACCCCAAGTGGGTGGCACTAGGAGTGAGCAGGAAGTGGAACGGGGGGACCCAAAGTGGGGGGGACTTGGAGTGGAGGTATCTGGAATGGGGGTACCTGGAGTGGGCTGCCTACTCAGCCCAGTCAATGGCTCCTAGGATTCTCCCACACTGTGCAGAGCTGTGCCCTGGGGTTGAACTCCCTGTCACTCTCCAGGACCAGTCCCCTGAGACGAAGGCCTCAACCAGCCCCTTTCCTCGCCTCTTGCCTGCTGGGAGCAGCACCTGCACACCTGCCACACTCCTCTCAGGCCCCGCTCTGGCTGCAGCAGTGCTGGAGCTGAGGGTCGCAGCATCACTCCACCTCAGAGCATTCTCCCTCCTCTGGCCACCTCAGCTCCTCCCCCTTGTCACCTCCCTGCTGCCCCTGCCCCGGGTCCCTGGGGATCCTGGCTGGGGCCTCCTCTTGTGGTCACTACTGCCATGTAAATGACCCTCACATGGTACCTCCCATGCAGGGTCCCCAGCCTCGTCCTGCACCCTCCTTATTGCCTGGCAGCCCCTGCCCCCACACCAGCCCCGCCCCCTGGGCACCTCGTCTTGGTGGGCTCCCAAGCACTTGCAAGCTCTGGAGCCCCTGGGCCCTCAGTGATGTCACCGTGCTCACCGACTGTCCCCACACCCTACTCTGCACGGCCCCCTGGCCTGGGGGAGTCCATCCCCCACCACATGGAATCCTCTGCCCTGCTACCTTGTCACAACCCCAAGCTGGTCACACACCCATGCCACCCACCCCCATTTGGGAAAGGCACAACCACCAATGAATCTCTAGCACATACCATCTCAGTGGATGCCCAGCACCCAGGCCCCCTGCCCATCTGCCTCGATGATGCCTTCACTCTCCTCTCCCTTCAGCCCCCCCGCACCCCCCCCCACTGCTCATCACCACTGAGGACCTTGGCACTAATTTCACAGCAATGGAAAGTAACCAGGCGAGAAGTACCTCCCTGTCCCACACCCAGCCTGCTCCCAGGATGACCTGCCAGACCCTGGGTGGCTCCCATACCCATACCTGCCTTGCCCAGGACTCCCGCGACATCCACTCCCTTTAAGCACCATCAGTCTTTCTTTCTGAGTCATTCCCTTAGCTGGGGTGTCTATAGATCTCCCATCTTGGACATTGGCCTCTTCGGCCTCCCCCACCCCTCCAACTGCTCTCCGATGCTGCTCCCCACTCCTGCAGCACCTCTCAGAATGATCTAGACTCCTGCTGCAGGCTCCATGCCCCCTAACTCTCCGCGGCCCACTCCAACCCGTCTGCCACACCACCAGCATCATGGTCCAGCTCACCAGCCACCTCCATCCAACACCTCCCCTGGATGGACATCATCTGCTTGGCTTCCAGAACACCACGTACTTCTGATGTCTCTCTTATCTCACCCTCCATGCCCTCTCAATTCACTCTGCTAACACCTCCTCACTCTGCTTTGTCTGGAAAGTTCCAGGGATGAGTCCCTGAAAGTCAGAGAAGCAGGGTCTCGGCCCTCAGCCCTCTTTCCTCCTCTCTCACCACACCAGGGTTGAGCACAACCTGACACAACAACACTGAATATAGTTGACAGCTGTTGAAGCAGGATGACGGTTCTCACTGCTATTCTCTCTAGTTCTGTCTATACTGGAAATTTTCCCTAAGAAAAAATGATGTACAAATAGCTGTCTGCTGAAAACTTGATATCCAAGTGCCTACTCAACAACCCCACGGAAGTCTACACTGCATTTCGCACATCACACACCCAAATGGAACTCCACTCCTCCCTCTCAAAGTCTCCCCCAGTGCCATGGACAGCTTGGTGAGGAGCACCACACCAGGAGCCTCCTGCTGTTCCTCCAGGACAGGAGGGCAAACCGGTCCTGTGTGCCAAACCTGGCCCATGACTTGTTTTCCTGTGCCTAAGAGCAAAGTATAGCTCTTACACTTCTTAAGGGTTCTAAACCACCCTCATCTGTACACACACACAGAATCTATGTGGCCCCCACTGTGTCTACCCACTACCTGGAAAGTTGCTGACTCCCGTCCAGGACACCAAGCCCTTCCTGCACCCTGGCCTTGTCCTGGCAGCACCCACCACGCCAGCCCAAGGCATCACCGTCCTCAGATCCCAACCACCCTGCTCCATGGGCCATGTGTTTGCAGCCAGACCTCGACTGACAGAGCAGGTGACAAGTGTAACTCAGTGAGGGCACATGATGGGTGCTGGAGAAATGCTGGGTAAGGGGATACTTATTGATATGTTCTGACTATTGCTGCTGCATTGGGTTCTCCTGCCCCACCTCTGTGATTTCAGCTCCTGGGCCATGGGTGAGTCTTGTGTGGTAAGCACAAACCCAAACCCAGAGCCCACCTCTTCCTTGGGGAGCCCTGTGGGGTAAGCACAAACCAATGCCCAGTACACCTCTTCTTGGGGGAGCCCCGTGGGGTTAAAACAAACCATACCCAGTGCCTACCTCTTCTTGGAGGGCCTACCTCTTCCTGCAGCGGAACCTCTGTACAGGGGTCAGCGTGGCCACACCCAGCCTCTTCCTGTCCAGCTCATAGTGGATGTCATTCCAGAGCTGCACCAGCTCCCGGCTACCTCCTGGCGGAGCCCGGCAACCCTGCTGAGAAGAGCATGCTGAGCCCTGGCCACCTTCGTCCTCTTGGAATACATGAGAACTGGAACCCATACTCCTGACCTCCAGGAAGGAACCATGCCCGGGTTAGGGGCAAGGGCTTTGGGGTGAATCCTACTTCTGCTGTCTACAAAAGCCCACAAATGGCCAAGTGGACAAGGCAGAAAATGGCCAGGGCACCATCCCTACCATCCACCATCAGTATGGTCCTGTGGGAATTGGGTCACCACACGAGTCCACGGGACATGCTCACGTTCCCCGAGAGGGCCACTCTCCTTGGACCCCCTCAACTATCCCATGAGTTGAGCACAGCTTTGAGTCTCATCCTACCAAAGGGGAGCACAAGACAAGGAGAAGACAAGGATGGGCCTCTGATCACATGCCCAGGGAGAGGAGGCGCACAGCCATGGAGGCTTGGCCCACATCTGCTGTGAAGGACCTTCACCTCCCCAGCAAGGCTGGTCTCAGGCTCTGCACTCTGGGCTGAGTGGGAGGAGGGACACCTTCTGTGGCATGATGCATAGATCACTCACCCTGGAATGACCTGCTTCCACTTACTGGACTTCCCAGTTAACTAAGGATGCATGGCCTTGGCCCAGGTGTGCTGCCCACCAGTTATTTAACTCCATCGGCCACCACAGCAAGCCTTCCTGTGGCTTGTGCTGTCCTTTATCACTGCAAGCACTCACTGAACCAGTGTTCTTGGGACTGTTTTGGTGAAGATGTCAGAATTTCTTCCAGAGACACTGAGAATTGTTCAGTGTTCTCTGCAGGACACTAGATAAGCCCTGGTCTCACTGGGTGAGGGGTCCTCATGGCTTCGGGAACACCACACAGTGTGTGATGGCCGGGCCTCTGGGATTGGAGCCTCATCATGTACTTGCCTGCCTGGAGACATCAGGGACCTTTCACAGAACCTCCCCACCTGCCCCAACTGAGCTGCATAGGCCACTCTCATTCTTGGGATGGTGACCTCAATGCAGGGGGCCTTCCTGGACCACCCGACTGAGCTGATGACATTACCATCTGCCCTCCCACCCCTCTGACCCAGGCTCACCTCCAGGAGCCGGCGGGCGGCCTGGTGCTGCTCCTGCTGGGCCAGCACGCGTGCACACACCAGAACCACGTCCTCACTGTCCAGCAGGTGCAGGCGGAGCCGGCTCTCAAGCAGGGCCTCCACCAAGGGCTCCGCCTGGGCGAGGTCATCCTGCAGGTCCCGGCACAGCCTTCCCGCAAGGGCTACCAGGTCCACAGCTGGTGGGCAGGAGTCCCCACTCTCCTGCAGCAGTGCCAGGAAGCTCTGCATGGCCTCTTGGGCTGGGGGTCCACTCTGCCAACAAAGAACAGTCACTGCAGCACCAGCCTCGGGCACCGCACAATGCACACGGCAACACCCACACCTGCCCCATCCTCAGACCACCTCCACGCAGCCCACCTGAGTAAAGGCAGGGGTGGGGGCCAGATACCCTAGAGAATTTCCTCCCAAACCCCCAAAGAACACAGTCCTTGAGGGTCATGCTTGTGCCCAGGGCCACCCTGCACAGCTTGTCTGTCTCTGAACCTCTCCTCTGCCCCCCTGGGCCACACTGGCTCAGGCAACTGAGGGGCCCATCCCCATCCTGACCCAACAATGAAAAAAGTGCACAAGGAAAGGAAAGCCCCTACTTAGCAGTGCCACTTGTTGACCCTGGCCAGGTCATGTCCTGCCTGTGCGCTTTGGCTCACTTCCCTTCACAGGAGCTTGTGAGGTGGTCCCTAGAGCTGCACCACTTGGCAGGTGTGGACATCCAGCTCAGAGAGTTGAGAAAACTTCCTAGGGTCACCAGGCTGGTGACCCCAGGAGTCTGGCCTCTGTGTCCAAGCACTGATCCATCTACACCCAGAAAGTCACTGTGTCCCCCAGGAGGCAAGGGTATTCCCCACATGGAACCTCCAGAGCCAAGTGCTGGCTGGTGAGATGCCTGGGCTTTCTGCATTTTTCCTCAGATTACACAAATCTCACGATGTGCACATATACCCGTTCTCACATCAGAGAGAAGGAATGACTGTATCTGCCACCCTGACCCTGTCTGATAATCACACCCTAGGCTCTGCCCATCTACCCAGGCCTACCAAATGTTTCGTCAAAGGAAGACTCGAGTTTGCTGAAGCATGTCCCCCCATGGATACTTAGGCACATCCTAATGTCTGCTTTTCCAAACGTAATGCCTTTGTTCACATGTAAAGTGTTTTTTCTATAAGATGGACTTCTAGGAGTGAAGTTAAAGTTGAGTGGGATATGGATATCAAATTATTCACTGATATGGTCAAACTGCATTTAAGGGCGGCAAGAACCTCTAAGCCCATAAAGGGCAGATGGTTGGGCCTGTCTGTCCTGCCAGCCCAGTGGTCTGCTGTGTCCTTCTCATTATCTCAATCCTGCCTGACCTTTTGCAGGTGCCCTTGGAAGTCCCAGGCTGGTTCCTGCTAGGTCCAGCTGCTGCTCCTCCTGCCCTCTGCACACTGACCCCAGCTTTAAGTGTCTGGAACCTGCCTCCCAGAATTTAGTGGCCCACCTGTCCCCAGACCCTGACTCAGGACTTTAACCGGAACCCGGGGGTGCCCATGCTGTTCTGAGCACCTCACCCACTGCAGGAGTCTCTCTGGACTTAAGGTAAGGGGCAGAAGACACGGTACCCTCCTCAAAAGAGCATTCTTTCTGGGACTTCCACTGGGGGAGGGCTCCTCTCACCACCACCATTTACTTCAGCACAGACCCTTCCCCAAGGGACTCTTGGAAGAGGTAGGGAATGGAGAGGGGTAGCTGGAGGCAAGACTTCCACTGCAAGTGGGCAGTCTGACCCAGAGACAGGAATTGAAAATGGGAAAAGGATTCATTTGTGCACCCTGGTTTTCAATTGGGCCCCAGGCCTTCAGACCTGGGTATTTAGGGGGCAAATAAGAGTAGAAGAAACCTGCTGGGTATCTGCGCTGCAGGGGAACCCCACCTGCCCAGCACCCGATATCTGTCGGGGCCCGCCAGCCACTCTGCATAAAAAGGCCCAGGCACGCCCTGCTGCGGTGGTCTCAGCAATGATGGGCTTCCCTTCGGTCCCGCGCGTCTGGTCGTTACCCCAGCCGCCACCACCCGGACTCACCCAGGGGTCCTGGGCTAGGCCGCTCCCCGCCGCCATTTCCACACGCTCAGGGCCGAGCACGTGCTCCCGGCGCCTCTGCCCACCCCGTCTGGGAAGGCCTGGGCGCCAATGCGGCGCCACAACCCACACCCTGGGTCGGCCGGGGTCACTAGCTTTAGAAATTTGCCCGCGCCACGCCCGCGCTCCAATCCCGCCCTGGAAGACGGACCCCGCCCCTAGACCCGGGGTCTGCATTGCTTCCTGTGCGTGGGACGGACGTGGGGGCGGCCTTGGCAGTTTGCAAAGCCCCGCGGAATTGCGTTTGCCCCTGGAAGGGGCTGGGCCATTCCTACCAGAACTTCCGGACCCCGTGGTGAAGGACCTGGCGGGGCATGCGCCCCCCTGCGCTCCTGCATCCACTCTGCGTCCCTTCCTTGCACACTCCTATACCTCCCAGGCCTGGTCCGGCTGGTCGGAGGCGTGTCTTCAGGGCCCTGAAGGATACCCACTATTCGGACTGGGCTCCTGGGGAGTGGACGCTGGTGGGCAGATGGGAGCAGAAATGCAAACAACACAGCAGGCTGTGAGGAGGGCAGGGGGTGGTGGGCAAAGGACTGCCACCCCTGCTGCGGGGAAAGGCGGGGTAGTGGGGGGAGTGGAGGATGCGATCTTTGAACCACCCCCACTCCCTTGACCCCAAGGTACTATGCAGATGCAAGTTGGTTCTGGAGATGCTAGGTGCAGAAGGGGCTGGGATAGGAAATCCCTTGGTCCATAGCTCCATGGAGCAGGCACCCCCTGCTCTCTGTGGCCCCCACCACCCCCTCTGGCTCCCGGGAGCAGGACAGGAGGAAGACTACACCATTGCAAACTCGAACCCCAAGGAGGCAGTGGACCAGGTCTGAGCAGAGGCTCCTGTGGAAGATGCTGGTCCTTCCACCAGGGGGATTATGCGGGGGTCCCTGATGGACAAATTCGAGGGCCTGGTAGGGAGCGAATTCTGGAGAAGGGCTCTGCAGGGTGACCTTGGAGCCTTTGAATTTTACCCTTACCCCCTGAAACCACGACCTCTCCTTGACCCTGGGCATGGAGGCTCACCTGCACAATGGAGAGAAGGGAGTGAGTCCTGAGGATATCCTGGGGAAGTTAATGGTTCTCCAAGAGCTGGTCAAGTAATTGTTGGGTAGTTAGTAAACTGCTAAAATCCTGGCTTGAGACATATTGTATGAATATATGAATGGTAAACCTCCTGGTGAATACCAGCCTCTTCTTCCTTGTGGAGCTTGCAGTTTTGGGAAGCAAATCAAAGGCTGGGTTTAAGCCCGGAAGATCTTCTCAAGGTGAGACATGGAGGCTTTGCACTGGCTTTCAAAGGGTGAGACAGGGTTACCTGGAAAGCAAGAGTTCTGACTTCATGGCTAAATGTGTGCAAAAAAATTAGGTAGGAAGGAAAATATTTCAGCATTAGTTCACGTGGAAATCTGGGAACACTTCACGGGTATGGTTTATGTAGGTTTGCTACATAAACACGGGGTCTGTGGAGGGTGGACTCAGAGTCAGAAGAAGACGACTTCCTGGCCTGAAAGGTGATCATGATACATTGTACAATAAAAATGGCACACTATGAAACAGCTTTTAAGTCCAGAGCCCACCTGGAAGGCATAGAGGTAAAATGATATGTGCCATATTACTAAACCCTGGTTGCTCGGGGAGGGATGAAATAATAAGACATATTCACTTTCTCCTTTTGTTTATCAATCATTTCTAGTTTTTATAAAATGATAATGTCATGGTTTTCTATTTTTAAGTTTATTTT
>JAQZBX010045870.1:0-20939 GCA_029593785.1 Cabassous unicinctus | reverse complement strand
TCCTCTGAAAAAATAGTAATATTAATAATAGTTACCCCATGGGATACTTGTGAGACATAATTGAAGCAGTATCTTAGAAAACTACCTGACACATGGTAAATTTCATTAAATGTTGGCTATTATTATTTTGCCAATCTAATTAGATAAAAAATCGTATTTGTCTTCTTTTAACATAGATATATTAAATTTCACTTGTAATCTCTATAACAACTCTGTGGATTTAGATAATATTCCTAGTTTACAAATGTAGCAGCTAAGGCATACAGAAGAGAGTTCAGTCTGCAGGCTCTGGAGTCAGGCTACCTGGGGGTTCTAATCTCAGCCCTTCCACTTATTAGCTATGTGACCTTGAGCAAGTTACTTCTCCTTGGGTATTAGTTTCCCCACCTGAAAAATGGGGAGAGTAATAGTACCTAATTTACAGGGTAGTGGTGGGAGTTCAATGAGTTACTACTGTAAAGACTCTGACATAGAGTAAGGGCTCAGCAGATGTGAGCTGCTTCCCTCTTTGTCATCCTTTGATGTTGTTATTGTTTTTGTTTTTTATCATCATTTTTCCAAAGTGATACGGGAGTAAACAAGTTCCAGAGCTATACTGTATTGCCTTTCTAGTCAATAGAATCCTGATAGGTTTATCTACTTATTTTATAATAAGATGACAAATCAAGTAGGTTTTTACTATGTACACGGTATTTCTTTATTTAGAAAGTATGTAGGTTTAGCTATTTTAGGTCCTTAGTTCCTCAGTACATCTGTTTCTTTATTTTTAACTCTAAGCTTAAAACTTCTCATTAAGACAGGATGTTTTTTAGATTTTTGAAAATCCAGTTATTTATGGCTAAAAAAAATTAAGTCAAATCCAGCTTAGTGTTTAAAATTTCAGTGGGCATCTCCTTTTCAGTTTCATGCATTTTGGAAACAACTTTGTAGGGCAGATTTTAATATAATACAGTGAATAAATATTTATGAGTTTATATACTTAAACATATCTGATTTCTTATTGGTAGAAATTGGGTAAACAGAAAAAGTAGCCAGAATTGCAGTGTGGATCTTTATTAACCATGTTTAATGTATAGAACTTTGAAAAAGCTTCTCAGAGGGCTGGTATAACTCTATGTGAAGGATAGATGAGAAAAAAGATTTGTAACTTTTATGTCCCTCCAAATCCTGATTTTTGTCTCTTTTCTCTCTGTACTTCGTTCTTTCATTCATTTAAACATCTATTTATCAATCATTTAAAAATGTTTCCTCTGTGCTGACCACTCTGCTGGTTCTAGGGATAGAAGGATAAATATACAAATCTCCTGTCCTCCAGGGGCTAACAGTCTGGTAGGAGAGATAGACAGAAAACAATTTTAGCACCTTTCTAAGTGTTCAGTAGAAGCATAAGAAAGTCTCTTGAGAATATAGAGAAGGAAGCAATTAATGTGACCTGACTTGAATGTGTCAGGTACCTCCTGAAGGAACTGCCCATATGTTGGGTCACAAAGCAGATCTCAATAAATTTAAAAACACTGAATTATATAAAACATTTTCTCTGATCATAATGGAATAAAGCTAGAAATCAACAACAGGCAGAAAAAGGGAAAATTCACAAATATATGGAAATTAAACAACACACTCCTAAATAATCACTGGGTCAAAGAAGAAATTGCAAGAGAAATCAATAAATATCTCAATGAATGAAAATGAGACCACAACATATCAGAACCTATGGGATGCAGTGAAGGTAGTGCTGAGAGGGAAATTTATAGCCCCCATTGCTTACATCAATGACCAAACTGCACAGCTGGAGAAACTAGAAGAAGAACAGCAAACTATTCCCAAAGAAAGCAGAAGGAATGAAATAACAAAGATTAGAGCAGAAATAAATGAAATCAAGAACAAAAACCAAAATTTGGTTCTTCGAGAAGATTAACAAAATTGATGAACCCTTAGCTAGACTAAGAAAAAAAAAAAAAGAGAGACAATGCAAATACATAAAATCAGAAATGAAAACAGGGACATTACTACTGACCCCACAGAAATAAGAGAGATCATTAGAGGATACTATGAACAACCGTATGCTAACAAACTAGACAATGTAGATGAAATGGAAAAATTTCTAGAAACATACAAACAAACTACACTGACCCTAGAAGAAATAGAAGACCTCAACAAACGAATCACAAGTACAAAAATTGAAACAGTCATCAAACAACTCCCCAAAATGAAAAGCCCAGGACCAGATGGCTTCATAGGTAAATTCTACCAAGTATTCAGAGAAGATTTAATAGCAGTCTTACTCAAAACTCTTCCAAAAAATTGAACAAGAATGAACACTAACAAACTCATTCTGTGTAGCCAGTATCACCCTAATATCAAAGCCAGATAAAGATATTATGAAAAAAGAAAATTACAGACCCTTTTCCCTAATGAATACAGATGCAAAAATCCTCAAAAAAAATATACTCACTAATCGAATCCAACAACACATTAAAGAAATTTTCATCCTGATCAAGTGGTTTTTTTTTAAACCAGGCATGCAAAGGTCGTTCAACACAAGAAAATCAATCAATGTTATATGCCACATTAATAAATCAAAGAAGAAAAATCACACAATCATCTTGGTTGACGTAGAAAAGGCATTTGACACAATACAGTATCCTTTCTTGATAAAAATACCCCAAAAGGTAGGAATTGAAGGAAACTTTCTCAACATTATGAAGGGCATATATGAAAACCCACAGCTAGCATAGTACTCAATGGTGGAAGACTGAAAATTTTCCCATTGAGATTGGGAACAAGGCAAGGATGCCCACTGTCACCACTGTTCAATGTAGTGCTAGAGGTTCTAGCTATAGCAATCAGACAAGAAAAAGAAATAAAAGGCGTCCAAATTAGAAAGAAAGAAGTAAAACTTTCACTGTTGCAGATGATATGATCCTATACCTAGAATGTACCTGCATGGTACTTGGAGCAGGTCTCAGTAGAATTCAATTTCAAACTTTATGGCTGAAGATATTGCTCTACATAAAGTGGGGCATGTGTTGCAGATGGTAAAACCTGATGGAGAAGGTGGGAAATACCCCAAGGGATTTTGGTCTGCTACAACATAACAAAAGTTAGAGATGTGAAAACAAGACTTACTAAGATCAGGAAAAGAGTTAAGAGATGAAGGAAGATGATAATAAAAAGAGATTAGATTTGGAGGATAGGTTACAAAGCTCCTTATGTGAAGAATTCAAGTGGAAAGCAAAACAGAAAAGGAGTAATTATCAAAGAAACTATAAAAGAGATTTCCTCTTAGCAAAAGTAAGGTATAAGTCTTTAGCTGGAAAAGACCCACTGAGAAACAAGAAATATTATTGGAGAGAGAGACCCAGCTAAACATATACTGGAGAAAATTTTTAACTTAAAGGATAACACATGCCAAAACTAAATAGTTCCAGAAAAACCAGGTGGTAAGTAGGGGAAACAGTTCTCTAAAGAGAAAAAAAACTTTAAGTTGATAGCAAACTTCTTTCTAAATGTCACAAGATAGTATAATAATGTCGTCAAGGAAAAAAAATAGTGAACCAGGAATTCTGTATGCAGTCAAGATATGATTGCTGTATTTAGTCATCCAACAAATGTTTAATGAGCACTTACTGTGTGCTGGGCCCCTTTCTAGGCTTTGGGACTAGGTAATCAAAGGAGTGACCAGATCAGACTAAAAATCTATTGCTTTTGTGGAGCTTAAAATCTGGTAATAGCTAAGGACTGTAGGCATTCCCAGACATAAAAAGTCTCAGAAAATTTACTCTTCTTTGCTCTTTCCTGAAAAAGTAACTGGAAGGAGTGCTCCAGCTATCTGGGGGAAAAAAAATTTAAAATAAGTATCTCAAGTGAGGGAAAGTGTACTATAAAAGAAATAATGGTGAGCATTTTAATCACTAAAACTTTAGAGATAGTGTCGATCATTGTTAATATAATAGAAATGCTGAAATAATACTTATAGAAGATATATGATGTAAACAAATTAATAACCTGGCTCTAAAAGCCCAGATTCCCCCCCTCCAAAGTTAAAAATCAGTGTTAGAGAAGATGCTAAATCACCCTATATGAGGAATTACTAATTTTTAAAATATTCTTGATGCTAATAAAGAAAATAGAATTTTTAAATTTCATTTTTACTTTAAAAATAACCACCACTAGATTATGATTTCTAGTAACTTAGAGAGGGAAAAGCAAGATAAATTTATGTGATATAATAAAGCACAAAGGGGAAAAAAGACAACAGCAAGGGAACACAAAATAAGAAGGCAAAAGTAAGATCATTTATATTGGTTGTCCCACATGTAAATTTAAACTTGTAAAATTCAAAATAACAGTATTTACTGGTTGCAAAATGCATACATAAGGAAAACAAAAATATTAAAAATGGAACGATAAGCAAAAATGTTCCAGGCCCATGAAACCAAGGGGGAGAGGAATGAATGAATGATTGATGAATGAGTAAGTGTAGTTAAACAATATCCATATCCAGTTGAGATCTATTCTGAAAACTGAGGAATGATTCAGTAATGAGGAATGTGTTAATATATCAAGTTAGTAGGTCAAAACATACAGTTTTCTTGGGAGATGCTAAAAAGTTATTTGATAAAATTACCCATTTCTGATAAAAAAAACAAACAAAAAACCCTGTAAAATGAGAAATATATGTCCTTATATCTTATAAGCCAAAAGGACATTAATAGGAAACTTGGCAAAGAATAACTTTTAAGTAACCAATAAACATTAAAATTCTTGACCATACTCGTAATCAAATAACTGAAAATTAAAGCAAGAACCCTGTTTTTTGGCCCTTTATGACACAGTGTAAAGAGATTGGTAATATACATCATGGTAGAAAGGTTAAACATCTTGTATACTGTTGATGGGAGTATAAATTGTTAAACCTTTATGAAAGACATTAAAGCATTATATATCAAATTTTTAAAAGGTATCATTTTTTTTTTTAAAGGAGGTTCTAGGGATTGAACCCAGGACCTCATACATGGGAATCAGGTGCTCAACCACTGAGCTGCATCCGCTCCCCAATGATAGTTGGGTTTTTTGTCTGTTCATTTGTTTTGTTTTTACCCGGGATTGAACCCAGGACCTCATACATGGGAAGCAGTTGCTTGACCAATTGAGCTACATCCGCTCCGGGTATCAAATTTTAAAAATGTGCTTATCCTTTGACCCAGCAATAACATTTCTTCACGTTTATTCTGAGGTAATAAAATAAGTGTATAAAAGATATTGATTTCAAAATGCTTTGTGATAGGAAAAAAGCTGGTAACAGCCTAAATAAATAAGGAATCGGTAAAATAATTTCTGACATTATACTACTTACTACATAGCCATTAAAACTGATAACCTTGATGCCAAACAGCTTTTGTTTATGTGTTATCTGTAAATATTTATTGCATTTGAAATTACAACAGAAATTTAAAATATTTGTATTTATTTAAAGATAAACCCATTACATGTTGTAAATTACATGTTTTCATAAAAATAACTTTTTTTTTTTTTTTAAATGTGAAGAGTGGCATTGTCTTATATTTTTGCCTATCTCTTTAGTGTCTGGCTTAGTAGAAAATAGCTGAGTTTTCATATTTTCATTTATACTTAGTCTGTTGTAATATCACATGTCATACAGCCTCTGACAAACTCCACAGTATACATATAAGAAAAAAAGAATGAAAAAAAAACAAATAATGTCTTAGTTTTATTAGAAAACTACTTTTTTTTGTAGAATCCCTGGAAGAGTCTTGAGGGCTCCAGAGGTCCCCAGACCATACTTGGAAAATCATTGACCCTGATCTATATTTGTTAAAGTAGAAAGATGTTTAGGAGATATAAGTATGAATAATATGAATAGTATAATATTTTTTTTACATAAAATGTACAAATAATTCTGATAGTGAAATTATGGGGGATCTTTATTTTCCTTTTTATATTTTTCCGTATTTTTTCACATTTTTTGCAATGAGCATATTATTTAACTTTCAAAAAGTTATACAAGTTAATATTGTAAAAAAAAAAAAAACCTTAAACTCTGCACTTTTAGTTTGAACAATGTTGATAGAAAATTGGAATTATTGCATTTTTTTATGTTAGACACTACAGCAATGTTAACACAACCTGAAGTTGCGCTAAGGTTTTAGGCAATATCATTCTGCTTGCTCAATCATGAAAAGATCTAGGACTTTGTCAAATGTCTTCCCAATCCTATACTTCTACCCCCTAAATCTACACTTAAAAAAAAAAAAGGAATTTCCTCTTCCACTTAGGATATAGAAAGCTGCGAAGGATGTTACTCCCATCCTAACAATGAGAAAAAGCCAGGTGTAAACTACCAAGTCATAACTTTTCTTGAGCCTTTCAAAAAGCTGAGGTCTAAAGATAATCAAGCAGCCTGACTTCCACAGAGGAAAAAGCCCCTTCAAGGAGAGACAGGACACATGAACTGTCTTACCTGTGGCAGAGATGGGAGGAAAATGCACCAGTAGCCATTACAAGTGGATAAGAAGAAATCATTTAAAATTCTAATGAACTACCAAAAACCTGGTGAGGGCTAGCATGTCAGTCTGGAATAGCTGTGGGCCGCAGGCATAAGGGGACTTTATACTCACAAGCTCTTTCCCATGGGCATCAACTGGGTGCTCATCAGAAAGACTGGGGACAGTGCAGAGACCAGAGGGAGCCCCTACCTCAGTGTTGGAGGCAGCTGTGGGGGGACAGGCACAAAATACCATGCACTTTCTGGATCCTTTACTCCTTTTAAGCAAAAGGCTTAAGCCACTGAGAGAGGGTCAGCAAAGATATCACCCCAAGGGCACAGGCAAAAACACATTGCTGGTGGGATAAGGATTGAAGAAAAACCTCTCTACCACTGAGGGGAGGGAAAGGAAACCTTCTTCGGCCTAATATTCTATACCAATCTTAACCAGAGGTCTCTTACTATTGGGGAAGTGGCAGGAAAGTCCTTCCCCAAGACCAACCACAGATACAGAGAAGAGTTTGGATGCCACAAGGAGGAGGGGCAGGAACCCTGAGAAATCCACACCCCCGAGGTTCTGATACACAGGGCTTGCCTAAGACTGTGTGTGGATCAGTACAACAGAGAACTCCACCTATCCTGACTAAAAGCCAAACTGAGGATGAGGACAGAGTGACAAGCAACAGTAGTCTGCCCCTCAGCGAAGGACAAGGGCATGGAGAGGAAGCCTCTCTGTGGTGTAGGGAGGGATGAAAGCTGAGGGAAGAGTACTAACCCAGGAAAAAAACACCTTTTCCCACCTCAGCCCCCACCATTAGATAAGGCAATGACTGCACACTCTTAGGGGAATTTCAATCCTGTGAAGGTATCCATAGCAACAAAACTCAGCCCCAGTTTAACTGAATACACTGACTCAACATCCTGTACTAATGGTCTGACAGAATAAGAGGCGTGCCCATTTCTAGGCATTAAATACTATTTACCTCAGTCTCTACTCTTCGACATGATATCTGGCATTCAGTCAAAGAATAAAACACAAAAAAGCAAGAAAATACAAACCACCATCAAAAGACAAAACAATTAACAGAATCAGACTTGGAAATGACCCAGATGTTAGAATTATCAGGCAGGTACTTTAAAGTAACTGTAATAAATATGTTAAAGGATCTAGTAAAAAAGGTAAACAGTATGCATGAACAGAAGGGAATTATCAGCAGAGAGATGGAATCTGTAAGAAAGGGTCAAATGGAAATGCTAGAAATAAAAAAAACATGACATCAGAGATAAAGAATTCCTTTGGGCTCATTAGTAGCCTCAAAACAACCAGGAAAAGGATCAGTGAACTTGAATATATGTAATAGAAATCACCCAAACAAGAACACAAAGGGAAAAAAAAAGAGTATGTTGGGAGAACCAGAAGAAAGTATCTTGAAATTGAAAGACAATATCAAATGGCCTAACATACGTGTAATTAGAGGCCCAGTAGAAGAGAGACAGAGAATGGGATAGAAGAAATATTTGAAGAAATTATGTCTGAGAATATTCCAAAAATAATGAAACCATCAAATACAAGAAGGTCACAAAAAAGCCAACCAGGATATATACAAAGGAAATTGAAAGAAGGGGAAGAGGGAGTAAGGAGAGAAAGTATTAAGAACTGTGAAGGGTCTGAGATTTTACTGAGTGTCATGTATCTTGGCAGAAGACATGAGGTCAGTGGTTCAGAGACAGAGGACTTTATCAGAGCATATAGCATATAGCATGAATTTCATGTTCGTGTTGGTTCCCTTTCCTACAGAGTGCTTAGGGGACAATGTGGAGGTGGGCCCAAATCCATTTTGATTTGTTTCATGTGGCATTAAAATTAAGGCTACTCTCAACAAAACTCTAAGCAGCAGGTTGGTCTCAATCTGCAGTTTTCTCAGCACTGCTTTCCAGGGTCCCAGCTGAACAAATCCCATAAATTATGTATTGACCCTTCAACTTGGTTCGAGGCATTAATCCAGGAACAGCAGGTTGTGTTAGCAATTGCACACTCTACCTTGACATGCAAAGAGAAAATCTAGGGTAATTCTGTTACAACCCTGACCAGATAATTGAGTCTGACCGGAATGTCTTCCAGGGCCGAAGAGGTGTTTTCTTAAACCCTTGAAGTTCTCTTATTGCATCCTGCTGTTTTCAGGAGGTAGACAAGTTAATGCCTGACCTCCACACAAGAGCTACAGCCTTGAGGTCACACATGGTATGCTTGGAAAGAAAATGTTTACAGTTATTGGGGCCCCTCAAGTAGAACCTGCATCAGAAGAGGGCATGGGTTGACAGTGTCTCTAACATGGCTTTTCTGCCCCCAGTTCAGTTTGAATAAGTAAGTCTAGTCCTGTTTTTGGAGGGACTGCATGAGGGCAGTTAGTCTAACCTGTCATGATTGTTCACACCACCAGCTGGTGGATGCACCCATTACTGAGAATGGGGGTTGGGAAAACGTGAAGATGATGGCCATAGGAGCTGCAGGAGCTGTTTCTGATAGACTCTTGATAAGATTAAGGGGAATGGTGATTAGATGGTAGTCAAAGTTATCTGGTGGGGGATGGCAGAATCAGCAGTCAATTAAATTTAAGGCAATTCCAACCAGTTTAGAGCAGTAGGGCACTGTCCTTGGGAAGGAGGCTTCCAGGGCATTTCTGAAAGACAAAAGATCATTAGTGCCTCCCCTCCCCCTTTTACCTTCCAGGGTCTAAAGTGTTCCCACCCCAGTTGCTTGATTGATGCTCTCCACCTCCACAAAATCTCAAGTTATTATTAATTTTTTCCCCCAGTCATCTAGAAGAATTAAGTATAAGAGGGACAAGGCCATTTTTGTAAACCTTAACCAGAATCAACTTTGAATCCTATAGGTCTCCTTTTAGCTTAGCTGCCACCAGGAGGGAGGGTGTACCAGCCAGGCCTGTTGGAGGTTGCTGTTATGGGAGAGGAATTACACCCAGGAAGGGTCAGAGTAGAATCTCAAATTTTCAAAACACTTCTCTGTATTCCCTATGATGCTCCATTCTCAACACTTTAGCCCTGATCATCAGCAGCCAAGAAGTGGTGATCCCTTTTGGGGGATAACCTCATTCAGTGACCAAACCATGTTACTTTAAGGTGTATGGACACAGGAGGAGATGATGAAAGTAAAATCAGACTATCTGTGCATTGTTGCATAGTTCTTGTGCTAAAGTTGAACTGTTTTCAGACTGCAAATGGTCCAGAAAGCCATAAACATGATGCAGATTACTATCAAGGGCCACAATGTTGATGAAGACATCATCTTCTGATTGGTAACCTGAAAAAGTGTCAACAGTTTGAGGCACCACCATAGCTTGAGAAGAGGGGGAAGGCCAGAGGTTCAGTGAAGTCAGTCTGCTGGGAGCTGGAGGGGGAATGTCCTATGCAGTGAGACCTCCCCCACCTCGAGAAAAACAGGAGTCACAGATCTGGCATGCAGTGATATCCTCTGTATCAGAAACATAGAGACAGACTTCATCAGCACCTTGATTTTAGTTGAAATCAGCAAATGGGCTCTTGTGGATACTTTGGATATCTACACAAGTGACCTATACAATTAGATTAGCAGTCATAATTTGTTTCCAGTTTGTGGCCCCAAAGAGGTTGTCTTTAATCTGTCAGCCTGTAGTTTTCCAAGTTACAAATCAGACTGCTAGGTCTTTGGCACCAGGCCCCAAATCTTGAGTTCTGCCCGCTGAACAGAAGAACCATGTCTCCTTTTGGTTCTGCATGACCAGCTCTGAGGTTGAACAACCACTGCAGCTCAGCCAACAAACATCCATTATTAGCTCGAACCATTAGTTCAGACATTTAGGGGAATCTCTGAACTGAGGGTTTCATGATCCAGTAACTTTGCTTCCGATACTGGGTTGGGGGGATAAAGTTTCCCCTCAGAGCTGCCACTTTTTGTATGTAAAGCCAAGATACTGTTGAGGCCAGGCTGGCTGTGTTCTTGAATATATCATTTCCATTTGACAAGGCTTTTGGAGTCCTCCTCACCTTGTTAATTGTGGAATTCAAGTTGACCCACCCCAAAATGGGGATATTTCATACCAGGAAGGCACTAGGCCTCCATGAGTCATTCAGTTTCAACAGGGACTCAGTAGCAAACAAATAGGCACTTTTCAAAAAGGTGTGCCTGGTGCTATCGGGAAGCCTCAGTCCAAAACCCCTAGGAACAGCTCCAAGTGGCAGTTGCTTCCCCTTTGCCAGAGGCTCCAGTTGGCAAGATCATCAGGCACAGAAACTTGTGCAATCTGCAATACTCAAAGAGTTCAATTTTGTTGGGGTTTTCCAGCCATCTCTGCTGGTAGAGGTGTTTGTTTAGCTAATAGTGTACCAATGGTAATTTCTTTGTTTGACAAATGCACCATGGTTATGTAAGAGGTTAACGTCAGTGGAATTGGGTGAAGAGTATATAGGAATTCTGTACTATCTTTACAACTTTTCTCTAACTCTAAAATTATTCCAAAATAAAATGTTTATTTGAAAAAACAATAGGGAGCAGATGTGGCTCAAATGGTTGAGCACCTGCTTCCTACTTGAGAGGTCCTGCATGTAGTCCCTGGTGCCTCCTAAAAAAAAAAAAAAACAACAAGCAAACAAATGAAAAAACCAACTCAGGGGAGCCAATGTGGCTCTGTGGTTGAGCACTGGCTTCCCATATATGAGGTCTAGGGTTCAATCCCCAGCCCTGGTACTTAAAAAAAAAAAAGAAAAACAAAAACACCCAGGAAGATGGCTCTTCATAACTTTCAGAGTGAAGTTCAGAATCTTGAACATGGAATTGAAGAAGCTTTACAATTAATTCCAACCTAAGTATTTCTTACCACTTCCTCATACTTACATGGTGTTGTAGATATCAGTCTACTTGGTGTTCTTACAGCATCTTGTGCATGCCTTGACTTCTCATGCTGTGACCTTTTTGTGTGAAATGGTCTTATCCCACCTTTGATGTGGCAAAACCAAGCCAAGCTTCAAGGCTCTCCCTCAGCTTTACCTTT
Source organism: Cabassous unicinctus (assembly GCA_029593785.1). Taxonomy (NCBI): domain Eukaryota; kingdom Metazoa; phylum Chordata; class Mammalia; order Cingulata; family Chlamyphoridae; genus Cabassous; species Cabassous unicinctus. Next base: position 9,383 of record JAQZBX010045870.1, on the reverse strand, counting down.
CCCATTATCTTATCCTTGATGACTTTTTTTTTTTTTTTTTTAAAGATACTTAGATTACACAAATGTTACACAAAAATATAGGGATTACAATATGGCCCGCTCCCCACACCTCCCACACCCTCCCACATAAACAACATCCTTCATTAGTGTGGTTCATTCATTGCAATTGATAAACGCATCCTGGGGCATTGCCACTGAGCATGGACCATAGTTCACATTCTAGTCTACACTCTCTCCCACACAGTTCTGCATGTTGTGGGACGATATAAAATGGCCTATATCTGTCATTGCAGTGTCGTTCAGGACGATTCCCAAGTCCCAAAAAAAGCCCCCTATACTACCTTTTAAAATCAAGTTAATATGGCATGTAAATTATATCTCAAAAAAAGTGTTTAAAAAAGTCAAGTTCAGCTAGACCATGTAATAACAAAGAAACTGCTTCTCTTATAATTCGTAATTTATGTGTTAAAAGATGTATACTTATTGTTATAAAAGTAATAATAGCAGCCAAAACAATCACTGAATTCTTACTAAGTGCCAAGTTTACACTACAGGTCTTTACATACACGATTTCATCTTATTAATATCATCATTATCAGGGCCATCCCAGAGGGTAAGAGGCCCAGGGCCCAAGAACACTTGTCTTTCCCTCCCCCTGCTCCCAGAATCTCAGTGGCTACTGCTTCCACATAGATGTTATAATTTCTTTTGTTGCTAGAATCACATCAGGTCTGTAGTAGAATACCAGTAAGTCCACTCTAGTCCATAGTTCATTCCCCAATCCTGAGGATTCTGGGATGGTAATGCCCACTCCATCTCTAATTGAGAGAGGGCTTCGATCCCATATAGCCAATGGGTGGGACTCTCTTGCTTGCAGTTGTAGGCTCTCTCATTTCCTTGGTGTGGTTGTTGCCTTGATGACTTCTAACTCAGTATTAGCACACTTCTTAGATTTATTTCTGTTTAGGATTCTTCACAGGTTAGCATTGTAAATGCTGGTAGTTTTCTAAAGTGTGAAATTCCTGGAGGATGGGAATAGTATCTTACTCATATTTTTATTGCCAGTGTTTAGCTTGTTGCCTATTTTCAGTTGGTGGTATATAATAATTGTTCAGTAGATGTTGCTTGAGTGGTTGAGTGAAGGACTTTAGCACCATACCATGTGTGATGATGATAAATGAGCTTTATTAAATCTTTGTGCCACTCAGACATTAAGGACTGTCATTAACTGGGCACTTGTGATTCATACTTATATTTTAGAATTTTATTTTGAGCTTTCTTATATATACACTATAATTTATTTGTTTTATGTTTTAGGAGGGCCAAACATGTGGGCTATTACCTCTGAAGAACGAATTAAGCATGACAAGCAGTTTGATAACCTCAAACCCTCAGGAGGTTACATAACCGGTTTGTGTTTATAATTTATTGTATTTTATTCATGATTTATGTTCCTTTTCATATAGTATCTTAGAATTAAATGTAATTTGACTGCCATCAAATTTGTATTATAAAATTCATATCAATCAAATTCTATAATTAAAAAATTACTGGCTTCTTTTTCCTGGAATTATCTTAATTTGGGGTTTTGGGTTTAGCATAGGAAAATCGTTTCCTGATTCCTAAATGACAGTGAAAAATTTCACTTTAATGTTTCAGTTTTACCTTTTTTAACATTATGTTTAGAAAGTTTTCAATTTATTTCTTCAGGTAATTGAGGCTTTCTTTTTCAAGCAAATATATTAAGATGCTCTTAATATGTTGTGCCAATTACTAGTAAAATGATCAATATTACTGTAATGTAGTAGGAATATATATATCAATTCCATGTCCTAGAAAATAGAATTTTTTCTGAAATCTGTTTTCATAATACCAGCCCTCCATCTTCAAGGCTACACCAAGCATTGATTGTGAAACTAGACCTTGTTTTGCAGAAAGACCCCAAAGCCAAAAGAACATTCATTTTTCTTTAAAAATTTTTCTATAAATGAAACTTTTTTGTGGGCCTAAGCACCTTAGTGTTTTATTTACAGTAATAGTAACTCTAATCGCCAATATTTACCAAATCTCTACTATATGCCAGATGCTGTGCTAAATGCATTTTCTCATTTAAGCTTCACAGCAGCCCTGTGAGGTAGGTACTGTTGTCTGTATTTACAGATGGTGAAACTGAGACTTAGACATGTCATGCAACTTGCCTGAGGTGATTGATCTGGACTTTGAAACCACTCAGCTTGACTTTGAAATCTGTCCTTTTAACCACTATAATTAATAATGTTATTTGTACTTCTTATAAGAATAACTTCTTTACCTGGTGTCAGGGCTGAGATTTGATTTCCCTACTTGCATGTTAATAAGTTAACCTGTTGCTTTTGCGTGGATGTTGACAGAAGACCTGAGATTCCTGAGCCAGAGACAAAGGACTTTATTACTCAGGGCACAGCTGGCAACATGAGTGAGAAAGCATGTTTCTTTCAGCTTCTCTTGTCTCCCAAGACCCACAGGGATGGGGGATGATGCAGAGAGCCCAGGAGATGTTACACATAGAGTGGTTCTGTTACAAGACAGGAACATTGAGCTTGGGAGAACCTGACATTTTGTGCAAACACTAGTCAAGATTGCATTTTGTACCTGGAGGGGACATTGCCTCATCCCTCAAGATTGCTTGCTGCAAATCCAGGTAGAAAGCAGTTAGGGTCTTACATTCTTGGCATTCCTACATATAGGAATATAAGAGACCCATGGAGGACTATCTCCCAACATCTGGTACTTTTTATAGAGAACTCTTCTAGGGAGTAGTGTTTTCTGTGATGGGGTTTTAACTATAAATTTTATTAAATAGCAATATTATCAAGCAAGATTTCAATTATTGTAGAATAATGTAATCTTTCATCTCTGATTAATGTATATTACTTAGGTTCTGACTTTTGTTGTTCAAAAACATCTAATTATTATTAGTAATGTAAATAATTTTATATACATTATTATGTAAATAATTATTAGTAATGTAAATAATTTGTGTATATTTGTTTCATTTATTCTTTAATGATTGGAATTAAAATTCTAAGAACTCTATAACTTATGCCCATTATTATTATTTAGAGACATTAAGTAATTCCACTTACTAATGCGCTACTTTATTTTTGTTACCTTCAGGTGATCAAGCACGTACCTTTTTCTTACAGTCAGGCCTGCCAGCTCCTGTTTTAGCTGAAATATGGTAAAGTGGTTTTTTTTGTAGATGAAACTTAAAATTTCTGATAGTCTGTTTTGTTGTTTTTAAATACAGTGTTAACAGAAAGTTGCTTCTTAGTTGTAGTTTACTGTTAATAAGTAAGATTATTTCTTCATGCTTTTTGGAAAATAAATTTTGAGTAAATGATTGAAATTAATTGAAATTAATCTATGGGGCAAATTTCTGATTTCCTAAAAATTTCTAAGGAAATAAATTGTATACATTTCCATCAGGAAGCATTTATTTATAATTTGGCAGAATTTCAAAATCTTTTCTCTTACTTTTAGTTTCATTTATTTAGATTATAAACCCAAAATTAGCCCTCCCTTAAAAAAACCTAATCTTTATAATATCTGGAGTTTTGTTTTTTAACAAATAAATAATGAATAACCTCAACCCCATTTTTCCACTTGGAACATTCCACACTGGAATTCATGTCTAGATTCTATATGGACCTGTAGTGTTTTATTAGATGCTACATCTCTTCAATATTTTATAATATACAGGTAGTTGCCTTTTGTTATTCATATATGTGTGCACACGTGTGTTTTATTTAGTCATAAATAAATGGAATGCTATGTAACTGTTTTTATTTTAGTCTCAAAAGTACCATTGGTTTTCTTCACCACCCCACATACTTATCTACCCACATCATTCCCCATTTAGGGCTTTATCAGATCTGAACAAGGATGGGAAGATGGATCAGCAAGAGTTCTCCATAGCTATGAAACTCATCAAACTAAAGCTCCAAGGCCAACAGTTGCCTGTGGTTCTCCCTCCTATTATGAAGCAAGCTCCTATGTTCTCTCCATTAATTTCTGCTCGTTTCGGTATGTATTTATTAATTTCTTTTGCTACATTTGATAATTAAGCTTGATTCCTACACATATTTGGGGGTTAGAAAAGGATTTGTTAGCATAAAATGACAATCAATTCCAAGTTAATTTTCATGTCTAGGATAGGAAATATTAAATTTACTCCCATAGGTAGGGTGTCCACAAATCCCAGTTTTCCAAGGGTAGTCTTAGTTTATGCCTTTTGTACTGGCATTTGCCCTGGTTGGTATCTCCTTTCACAACTTCCAGTTGGGTCATAAATTATATGGCCATCCTCATTATAGCTGATCCTAAATGCCATTCTAAATTAATTTCCTCCATACTCTTAATGAATAACATTAGAAAAAATTTGAACTATTTTAAACTCCCTTGAAATAGTTGAATTTGAAGGGTAATTTAAAATTACATGTAAATAGAAGAAAGTGAGTCTCTAAGTTAAATTAGGTTAATTAACCCATTGAATTTAGGGCCAAAAGTTGCAGATTTTGGGTTACTTAATTGACATTCATCAGAGATAGCCAGTTGGTATATTGTCCCTTAATTTTGATTAAACAATTTCTTATTAATTAGCTTATAGGTAAGAAGCATTCATTTTGAATAGAACATTTAATTAGGTATCTCCATGTAATTGAAACATGTTCCTTCACTCTAGTTGTTAGATCTTAAAATAACAAATCATTGGGGGACCATATTTATATACTGTACTTTGTATTTTGCAGTTAATTAATGAATAAAAGTCATCACATGGCTCTTCCTCTTTAAAGAGTTGTCTTTTGACAACTCATAGGTATGTTACTTAAAGAAAAGTAAAATATGTGACATGTTTTCTTCTTGCAAATAATGCAATAATGCGTATTTAGAGCATCCTTTTCTTGTTTGTTTGGGGAGAGAAGGGAATCAACTCCTTAGTAGGCATTCTTTCTTAATTGACACAGGTCAGAATATTGGCATTAAAAGAGTAATTTACCTACCTCACTTCTGGTGCAAAGCTGCTCTAGTGAATTTTCTAAGAATAGTTTGCAGTAGTCATTCTATGAATATAGGTTCTGCTCACTGTACTGTAAACTTGTTTTCTGGCATGGGTTTTATAGAACTAGAAAATGTGCTGTTTTGTCTTTAGGAATGGGAAGCATGCCCAATCTGTCCATTCCTCAGCCGTTGCCTCCAGTCGCAGCTATAGCAACACCCTTGTCTGCTGCACCTTCAGGGACCACCCTTCCTCCCTTAACGATGCCCCCTCCCCTGGTGCCTTCTGTTAGCACTTCATCACTACCAAACGGAACCGCCAGGCTCATTCAGCCTTTATCCATTCCTTATTCTTCTTCAAGTAAGTACTGTATGTTTAACGAGTCGATATTTCATATGAGGAAAGAAGCTCTGGGATATATTGGTCCAAATAGATATAAATTTCTTTTACACTTTGTGATATTGCTAAGTGTGAACCTTTTTCTTCTCTCTCTCTCTCTCTTTCTCTCTCTCTTTTTTTCAGCATTGCCTCATACGTCATCTTACAATCTGATGATGGGAGGATTTGGTGGTGCTAGTATACAGAAGGCCCAATCTCTGATTGACTTAGGATCTAGTAGGTATGAATACTTAACACTTCCAATTTTTTATACTTTCAGTAAAAAGTCTTTATTTTAACAAATGACTTATTTTTTTTAAAGCTTTCAGCTTATACTTTATAATGGGAAAATATACTTAATGTAAATTAACTACTTATAACTCACATAAACTGAGTTTTTTACATAATTTTATAATTATTTAAATGTTTATGGTATTTTACTCTTGGGGAAATATTTTATGTAAACTAAAAAATATTCTGCTACATTTTTAGACAACTTTTTGCCCAAAGATATGTACTTTTCCTTTTAAAAAAAAGTATCTATTTCCCCAAATGTCTCATAATCATTGTACATGTTAATTTCTTTTTTGAGCAAATTCTACTGATTGGTTATCTTTTCAACTTCACCGAACAATAAAGCATCAGTGTTCATTCATTGTCCCTTGTACACATCACTGTACTACTCTTTTTAGCAGTATGCAAAGAGTGTTTGCATTCATATCCCAGCTTCAGCACTCACTGATTCCATGACCTTGGTCAAGTTCTCTTCACCAAGAACCATAGTTTACCCATCTGAAAGATGGAGATAGTATTACCATTTACATTTGTTGTAAGGATTAGAAATAATATTAGAAATAGGGCCTAGCACATAATAGGTTCTTTATGTACAGTATTACTATGAAGTTCTGTGCTTTAAAGGGTTATTTGCTTTGCTAAGAATAAGGATAATAGCTTAAATTAAAAAAATATATCATATAGTAAAAGCAATAATTGTTGCTATATCTAAGGTATGATTTTTAATGTCTTTGCCTTATGAAGTTTAATTAAATGTATTTTGTAACGCAAAAATTTTAAATAAATTTTGTTATAGTTCAACTTCCTCAACTGCTTCACTCTCAGGGAACTCGCCCAAGACTGGGACCTCAGAGTGGGCAGTTCCTCAGCCTTCAAGATTAAAATATCGGCAAAAATTTAATACTCTTGACAAAAGCATGAGTGGATACCTCTCAGGTAAGTGGCATACAGTGTTTAAGATTGTGACATATATCAAGTTTTTCTTTGGACTTCTACTGAAAATTTTTTATGTAAATTTTTACTTTGTAGTTAATCAGAAATTTTAGCATACAAAATGTTTGGCAAGCATTTAATGAATACAACTATTGTAAATTGTGTAAGGGTTCAAAGATGGATACAACTTGACTGGTTTCTTCAGAGTTCTTAACAATGAAGTTGAACACACATATACACCCAACTTTTTAGGAAAAAAGGTCTCTTTCTTAAGTTCAAATCTCATTCTCTCCTAGCTTTACAGTGAATGGAGACCTTCAAGTGGCAAGGGAAAGTGTTTGGAGCTTAGCCTGCGTTCACGTTCCCTGAGAGTCCCATAGCCCACTGGGTGTTTTCTTTGCTTGGCCTTGTTAAACCTCAGTTGAGTACTGCTCACTCCCTTTATTGCTCCTACCCAAATTCTGGTGTCCTGGAACTGAGCACGAACCCCCAGGTATTTGAGGATGGGGCTGAGGTAGACTTACACTTTTTAGAAAAAGTTAGTGACTTTATTTCAAATTCACAAAAATAAAAGAACAGAAAAGGCAGCTTAACAAGTTATGGAAACATTACTCCTAAAAAGTTCTTTTTCAGGCACTTTTATCTCATCTAATTCCAATGGCTAACTCAGTTGTTCCTCTAGTGTTCAGAAAGATACACAGATGGACACAGATTAGTTAAATGACATAGTCAAGGTCTCCTTATTAATGAAAAAAAATTTTTTTAAAAATGCTTAATCATATTCATATCTTACAAAACCAAACCCCACGTTCTTTTTTGTTACCTTTAGAATTAATATAGTACCAACTTTCCTTTGCTACAAAAAACATTACAATGTTGTTGTTAACTATAGTCCATAAATTACAGTAGTTATATTTTTCCCATGTTTCACCACATTCTTAACACCCTGTGGTAGAACATCCCTTTATTTATATTATTAACCACAATCCTCATCTGCTTCCAAAATCATTGTTATACATTCTCAATATTATCTTCCAGCTGTCCTCCAACGAACATTAATCTTCCTGGACTACTTGTGTCAGCCACAATCACATCCATAAATAAGCAGTGTTCATCACATTCATTATAATATGCTAACATGAAGTCTAACCATACCACGTATTTACATTGGACCTTATTAAATATTCTGCATACATCCAGCATCTTCTCCCCTTTCTCATCCCGCATTCCGTCTACCACCAACCTACACTTCACAGTGTAAATCCTTAAGTCTTCTCATTGTATTTAGTTCATATCAGTGAGACCATACAATATTCATCCTTTTGTATCTGGCTTCTTTCACTTAACATATCCTCAAGGTTCCTCCATGTTGTTATGTGCTTCCCCAATTGATTTCTTCTTACAGCTGAATAATATTGCATCATATGAATATACCACATCTTGTTTATCCAGATATTCATCAGTTGACGGACACTTGGGTTGTGTCCATCTTTTAGCAATTTTGTATAATGCTGCTATGAACATCGGTGTGCAAATATCTGTTTGCAACCTTGCTTTTAGTGCTTCTGAATATGTTACTAGTAATGGGATTGATGGATCATATGGCAGTTCTGTATTTATTTACTGAGGAACTGACAGATCATCTTCCACGGAGGTTGTACCATTTACAGTCTCACCCACAGTGAGGGAGTGTTCGTATTTCTCCACAACCTCTCTAGCACTTGAAGTTTTCTGTTCTTTTAATAATGGCCATTCTGTTTGGTGTGAGATGATATCTCATTGTAGTTTTGATCTGCATTTCCCTAATAGCTAGTGATTTTGAACATCTTTTCATATCTTTTCATGTGTCTTTTGGTCATTTGTATTTCCACTTTGGAAAAATATTTGTTCAATTCTTTTGCCCTTTTTTTTTTTTTTAAGTTGGCCTGTAAAAAGAATTTATTGGGAAATGGGGGAAAAGAACAGAGCTTGCTGAGAAATGGGAGAGAAGGACAGAAATACGCAACAAGATTTGGTATGGGCTCCTTTAGGCAGAGAGAGTGGGCTTTGACTTGTGTGGTCACCTTTTAAGCTATTTATTATTCCTCCCCTTGCTAATGCATTGGCTCCCCTGAGTTGGTTATTTTGTTTGTTTGCTTGCTGTTTTTTTGTTGTTTTGTTTTGTTTTTAGGAGGTACCGGGGACTGAACCCAGGACCTCCCATGTGGGAAGCAGGTGCTCAACTGCTTAAACCATATCTGCTCCCTCTTCTGTTTTAATATAAGCATTGTGGGCTATGAATTTCCCTGACAGCACTGCCTTTGATGTATCCCATAAGTTTTGATATGTTGTGTTCTTGTTTTCATTTGTCTTAAGGTATTTACTGATTTCTTTTGTAATTTCTTCTTTAACCTACTGATAATTTAGGAGTGTATTATTTAATCTCCACATATTTGTGAATTTTCCCTTTTTCTGCCTGTTGTTAATTTCCAATTTAGTTCCATTATGATCAGAGAAAGTGTTTTTTATAATTTCAATGTTTTAAAATTTATTGAGCTCTGACTTATGTCCCAACTTATAGTCTATCCTGGAGAAAGAGCCATGAGCATGTGAGAAGAATGTATATCCTGCTGTTTTAGGGTGTAATGCTCTATAAATGTCTATCATATATAGTTCATTTATCATTGTATTAGTCAGCCAAAGGAGTGCTAATGTGAAATACCAAAAATGGGTTGGTCTTTATAAAGGATATTTATTTGGG
>JAQZBX010045869.1:0-20922 GCA_029593785.1 Cabassous unicinctus | reverse complement strand
AAATATTGATAGTTTTATAATTTCTGTTTTAAAGGTGAATAAAATAAAGTCAGAGATACCAAAGGACATGTGAAATGTCACATCCCTGATGGGTTTGAATCTAGGCAGTGTGGCTTCAGACTCTAGGCATTGATCATTGTGTTCATACATATCTAAAAAGAAAGGTTTTGAAGGTTTGCATATCAAAGAACAGGTTTGGAAATTGACTTTCTCCAGTTAAAGTTATAGCTCATCTCCTAGATAATTTTGAATTCCACAATGACCAGGCCATACTTTAAGAATTTGTACCCCTTTCCCTGCCAATCATTTCTGTTCTTCTAATAACTCCCACACAATGCTTTACATAAGTAATGATCCTATCTACATTTATTATAATACTCATAATAGGATGTTTAGAAGAGGTGAGAATTTTCCACATTCCTCATAACACCAGCTAATTTTTATTTTATTTGAATCAAAAGACAATTATGGAAGTATGTGTGAAGACAGAGTAAATATGGTAATTTCTTTATTTTGAAAAAATGGAAAAAGTTACAATGGGAAATTTGACTAATTGGATTGTATAAAAAGGAAAAACATTCACAGAAGAAGAGAAATCAACACACATGGAGAAAAAGCAAAATCATATTAGTGGTGAAAGCAAAGTTTGAGGTTTTTTACGTGTTTATTTTATAAACAAATCTTTTTTCCTTTAATCAGCATAATAACCCTGTTGTGTCTAAAGACGTTTGCCCAAGATTACAGTTAGCACATAATGGAGTTCAGATCTGACTCAGGCCATCTGGCTTTAGCAGCTGAATTCTTAATTAAGAGCTATAATAATTTTTATGCTAGATTAATACTCATTCTGTGTAAAATAACAAGATCCAAAAAGGTGTGCTCACAAAAGAGAAATGATTCTAAGAGACAAATTTTCAGAAAGCCAGTGCATAAAATTATACAATTTGGTGGGTAATAATTTTCTTAATAAAAATAATAAGATTTAAATTTTATTACTATTAACCTAGTGAGATGAGATAATTTCAAAAGAAGGCCTATATTTATATGCATAATTGATTTTATGCAAAATCATCAAAAATGAAATATTGGTCATGCTTGTGCTTGTGCATTAAAGAAGACATGGATTCAGTGTGCAATTATGCATTTATATTTATTGAAAATTTCTGGAAGAATGTTCAAGAAACAAAGTTTTGTCTGGTGATTAGAATTATGGACTCTATGAACTGGGAAAGAGATTTTTATATTTCTTCTCACATTCTTCTGTTTATCTTGAATATTTTATCATAATAATATTATATAATAAAACATAGTAAAAGGATATGACAATATTAAAAATAATTTGACAACATATCTATTACAACGAAAATCCTAGCACTTGGAGAAACAATAATGTACTTTGTATATTATGATGAAGTTGTTTATAGAACTGTTAATTATGAGAGTGAAATTTGGAGACAACATAAAATGAACAAATGGTCAAATAATGCTTTTATAAAATATATATATTATCACACCATTAAATTTATAATTAAATATGGAAATTATAACAATATAAGAAGAGAGCTTTTGATAATTCTCATTGAAAACCAAAATATTAAATAGTATTTTATTATTATTTCCATTTTAAAAACTATATATATACAAGACTGTACATGAACACAGATCTGACATACAAAAATCATAAAATGATGTGTTGCAATTCTGAGATTTTTTTCAAATCAGGTTTTAAAAAGAAATATTTTGAGGAACTCAGAATAAAATGGCAAATATATAAGTACAGCACAACTTAAGTTATTGGAATATTGGAAATTGTATACCACTGTGAATTCAAAAGTAGATAAACTCAATATTCTACTTTTAATGTGATTAATGGGATAAATTGAAGAGTAATTTAAAGAATAATTCCCTTCCATTATGGAAACTGCAAAGTGTTATCCACACTTTTGTTTTTTCAGGGCCATCACTATAGCAGAGAAATTCTGGCAAAGGAAAAGCCAGATATAGACAAAATAGATTCTTTGTAAAGCATATTCCATCCAAGATATTCAAGTGATCAGGTATAAAAAGACATAAGAATCAGTGAACTGAACTGAGCATATTTTCTTCAGTAGGCATTCTTTATCAATATTAGTGATTTATTTTATTGGAATAGTGGTTTTGAAACTTCAAAGCACATAGATCAATATGTAATGCATGAAATATATATTTGTATGCAGGTGTGTGTTATGGGTATAAAATCATCTCTTAAAAAATTTCTTACAAAAACTCCCAATAAATTAGGGTAGGTATCTTTAATAACTTTTTCAAAGCAATTTTTTTTCAGTTGCCCAAGGGAAAAACAAGCTCTGCATTTATCAATTTTGGTAGGAACAAATTTCTGAAGGACATTATCCATTGTTCAAAAATGCAAATGTGTTGGTCCAATACAGTGAGTTTCTGCATCAATAGATCAGCCTTGGAAAGGCATGGACATTTGTAATTCATAAGGATTTCATATGGGATTCTGACATGTCCAAAGTCAGTTAAAGGTAACAGAGCATGGAACAGAACAAAGGAATTCAGAGTTTAGGCCACTGATCTTCCTAAGTTCTCACTTCTTTTCTTCTCTCTGAAGATTAAACATTTTTTTCAACTGAATTCTACCTATAGCTACTGATATGGCAATAAAAAGGGGTGTGGGTTAATTCATTCTGCTTGGGTTGACATAGAATTCAGGGAAACAGAAAGCAACATTTGCAGTATATTGATTTTTTAACTTGTGATACTATATTACGAAAATTTCTCATTTTTGTGATAGTTAAGACAATCTGGACTATTGATTATCTCATGTCTTTCTTTCTATTTTACCTGTCTTTGATGATGCCTCTTCTCTACAACCATGGTCACTGATTGTGGAGGCCCTTGCTAGAAGAACATATTTTCTATACTGAGATCTTGTCTCAGGTCTATGCAGCACATTACTTTGGTAGCACAGAGATCTCTGAGCTCATTTCATGTCCTTTGATCATTATATGGGCATTAGTAAGACACTGTGGTATATGATAATCTGAACCATAGCATCTGGATTGTGTTCATCTCAGACAGGATCTTGCATCTATTTTTTAGTATAATTTTTCCTTGATTTGAGATTACCCTACTTTGGCTCCACTAATTCTTTGACTTGAAGCCCTTGTTGAAACTTGCCTTTCTGGACACCTATGTGATAGATTTGCTAATTGTGTCCAATAGTGGCATCTCATGCATGGTGTGTTTCTTATTCCTGTTTTATCTCCTAGGTGGTTATTTTATATTTGTGGAGAAACTGCAGTGCAGAAGGAAGACAAAAATTTCTCTCTTCCAGCACCTCCCACTTTGTTGTGTTTGTCATCTGTTTAGTTCCATGAATATCCATATACAAACACATGTTACCCAGGTTTCCAATTTGAATCCAGATAGACTTCTGAATTGTTTACTGGGTACTTCATCTAAATAAGAAACAACTTTAACTGGAAGAGTTTAAAATAAGGATCTATTTTATCCTATGTATAAATGTAAGAAAGAAGTGAATCTATACCTGAAATAGTACAAACATCATTTGTCATCTATTCCCATTTCTACCATCCCAGTGATTAAATATCCACGTTTGAATAAAACCCTGACATTGCTTTGCCAGAACCTGGTAATCCAGTCATTCAGTTTACAATGAATAATTACTATTTCATAAGAACTCAGCCAATTCATTTCTGAGCTTGATAAAGCATCTAGGAATCATCGACTGAGCTTCTTCCCTTTGGGAATTTCAATGATGTCTTTCAAAACTACCCTCTGCAAAAGTTTCCCAAACATAAGTGGGAAGTTTGTTCATTCTCCTAGAGCTGGGAGTTAGATTAGGATTCTTTGACTGGAAGATTTCATGTGGAGATCCATTTTCTGCCTATCTTATTTCCCATATCAAGGAAACTTATGACATTAATGTACTATCTTATTAAAAGAAAAGCGCTTTAGATTTGTAATTAATAGTTTGGATATTAAGTCTTAGCTTAGTTGTATTACTAATTAGCTGTGTGAATTTGAGTGAGGTGTTTTCCTTCTCTCCAGCTCAATTCCACATGTTTAAGGAGGATTAATAAAAATATTTAAATATTCCTTCAGCACTTTCTGTGAGCCAGGGAATCATTCTTTTCATAGGTCATAGCTTTAGAATTTCTCTAAAAAGGGAACTTTTTTTAAAGCTAAGCCTTCTTATTTCCATTTAATTGTTGGGGAAGCTCAAGCTCAGAGATTATAAGTGACTTACAAAAATCCTTTCTCACAATTCTTCCAGTGCATGTTTAACATAAAAGTTTGTATTGAGGCATAATATTCAAAAAGGAGTTTACTGAGACACATGGAACTACTGGCTGCCACTAGTCCCTTCAGTAAAAGTGCAAAACACAGGCAATCTCTCCGTGCCATTCTCCATTCCCTACTTTGTCTCCTACCCCTACCAAGTCTTTTCAATTTATTCTCATTGAAGGTGCATAGCAGTTTTGATGTGCAAAGCACTTAATTCTTAGATCGAGGTAGTGGGTAGTAATTCAGTCTCCCAGATAATAGAGACATTTTGTAAGATAATCTGTCCCATCTTTAACAGCTTGCAACTGTATTTAAACGCAAAAATTAAACACTCTTCTGTGAAAGTTGATATACTCTCCTGCCTATCTTTAAAAATTAAAGGAAAATACAAAGAAAATTATGCAATAACTCTTTTACATTTTACTTCTCTCACTTCTCTTGCTTTTTATACTGGATTAAAAATACAGATGGGAACTGAATAGTGAGACATTAATATTAAGTATTTTAAAATAAAATATTGTTATTCCTAGTTACTTTTTACAATCAACAAATTGAAAAATCAAGAGGTGAAGAGACTTAATTTCATGCAGCAGTTAAGTTCTGAGGCCAAGACTCCCATATGCTTCCGCTATGTGCACCTTTAACTGACTTCAAAGACTTCCTGCCTCTGGAAGAGATGTGTTTAAGTAAATAAAATGGAGAAGGGAATGGTGTTTCCTCACCTGCAATTCAAAAACTGTTGCAGTTTAATTAATTGTCCCCTTGGTTTGCTTATACCCTTGAACTGTCTGAGCTGAGTAGTTCATTGGACAATTCTTTGGGACTGGGTAGGGAGAAAGGATTTCCTTAGAGCTGCTGGTGCTGAAAGCTTGCCTTAGGCATTGAAAACTTTTGTGGGAATTATTATAAATATCCAATGAAGGAAAAATACATAAATTTGACTTGTGATTCTCTAAACAGCAACCAGGAAGAGAGCTGACCTCAGAGACATTTCTCTCTAAGAGTATGGGAATAGCTTCTTCCATAAAGTTTTTTCAAGAAGCATATTGAGAAACTTATCCTGTTTTTTCATATGCCTCATCCTGTGCTGTAGACGCTGTTGCTTTGTTTAACCCAGTGCTTATAGGAGGAACCATGTGAAGTGTGGCCATAGACAGTTCCACTCTCCAGGCACTCCCCATTCCCCATAACTTCTCCTGATAGAAAACCTTGCTAAATCACTATGAAATATAATTTTCATGTTTTATCTAGACTTCATATGATTCACCTCTAAGTAAATTAAAGATGAAGCTATGAACAGTGTACTTTAATAAAAGTCATCTATTTGTTTATAGGAGTTAAGTTTTTTAGTCTCTGTGAAATATTTTCTTCCCATTGCCTCCATAAGACTGGTCATATAGACTCTATATTCAGTTTGTCCCATTCAAAATGATGGAGCATTGCAATGACAGATACAGGCAATTATATACCTTGTCATAACTTAAAAAATTGTGCAGGAGAGAGTATAAACTACAATGTAAACTATAATCTGTGCTTAGTGGCAATGCTTCAAAATGTGTTCATCAGTTTTAACAAATGTACCACACTAATGAAGGATGTTGTTAATGTGGGGGTATGTGGGAATGATAGGAACTGGGGTATATGGGAATCCCCTACATTTTTAATGTAACATTTATGTAATCTAAGTATATTAAAAAATAAAAAGTATATACATAAAAAATCATGGAGCACCAGAAATAGTTAAAAAATGAAGAGTTACAGTGGGCCAGGGTTCATAAGCCTTCCCTGGCTTCACTGCAACACTGTGGTACTTCTCAAAAGCCTCTCTTCTGTAATGGCAGAGTAACTACACCATGTTGTTGAGGCCAGTGTAGCAGAAATTTCTATTCTTGAGTTCTCATCATTTGAAGTGTTTAAGGTTTCTAAGTGAAGGTATCAGATAGGGCTTCACTTCATACTGGTCTTGGTTATTTAAAACCCTTGACAACACTTGCCCATGTCACACAACCTCCCTTCCTCTCAGATTCTGGGGCCATTAATAGTGCAGGGGTCAGAGACAAAAATACTGATATCGGTGATGAAATCTTGGTCTAAGGACCCTAACGTCTTTTCTCACCACCACCACCCCCACATGCCTTTTGGTATCCTATTTCCTGGCTTTTCCTTCCCTGCTGTCTGTGTATTATCACTCTGCTCACTCCTTTCACTCCATTCATTTTCTATCTTTTCTTCCCCTCATTGTTATCTACTATATATGTAGGTTTTTTCTATGAAGTGTGTCTGACAAAGAGGTTTACAAAATTTGATATTGATATAAGATAAGTACAGGATCTAAGGTATAATTTGGCAGCAAATTCTCATTTCTTGGTAGCTAAAGATATTTGGATCTATTTGATATTGCAATAGTGATGTAAATTTGTTCTAGTTCACAGATGGACATTCTTGTATTTGTACTATTAACCATACTTCTCACCCACCTCTGGTTTCACTATGCTATTCAGAGCCTAGATTATTCTCTAGCTTTCTTTCATTTGACATTAACATCCCTTGACTACCCTTTTCAGCCAAAATCCCATTCATAAACTAGCTGTGTTAGTTCTACTCACTACAATGTGTTACCATCAACTCTGTCCATTTCCACACTTTTACAGTGAAGTTAATTAAAACTTCTACATACATTAAGCATCAATACCCCTTCTCAGCCCTCATTCTATCTTCTAATAACCTATATTTTAGGTTTTAACTCCATGCATTTTTTTTGTATTTAGTTCATATTAATGAGACCATGCAATATTTGTCCTTTTTGTCTGGCATATTTCATTTATCATCATGTCTTCAAGGTTCATCCATATTATCATATGTGTACCAATTTCATTTCTTCTTACAACAGCATAGTATTCCATCATATGTATACACCACATTTTGTTTATGCATTCATCAGTTGATGGATACGGGTTGTTTCTATCCGTTGGAAACTGTGAATAAACTGCTATAAATACTGGTGTTCAAATGTCTGCATAACAGTTAGTTTTCATTTCTTCTGAATATATTCCTAGTAGAGGAATTGCTGGATCATATGACAGTTCTATATTTAGCTTCCCAAGGAACCATCAAAATCTCTTCCACAGAGGCTGCACCATTTTATATTCCCACCAACAGTGAAGGAGTGTTCGTATTTCTCCACATCTTTTCCAGCACTTATTGTTTACCGTTTTTTTAAACAAAGCCCATTCTATGTAGTGTGAGATGATATTTCATTGTTGTGTTGATTTGCATTTCCCTAAGCTAGTGATATTGAAGTGATTTTCATGTGCTTTTTGGCCATTTGTATTTCCTCTCTGGAGAAATGCCTATTTGTCTTTTTCCCATTTTTTAATTGGATTGCTTGCTCTTTTATTGTTGAGTTGTAAGATCTTTTTATACAGAATGGAAATCAAACCCTTATCTGATATGTGGTTTCCAAATATTTTCTTTCATTGAGTGGGCTGCCTTTTCACCTTTATGACAAAGTCCTTTGAATCACAAAAGTGTTTAAGTATGAGGATGTCCCATTTATCCATGTTTTCTTTCATTGTTTGTGCTTTTGTTCTAAGGTTTAAGAATCCACCACCTACTACCAGGTATTGAAGACGTTTCCCTACATTTTCTTCTAGGAGACTTACGGCTTTATATTTGTGTCATTGATCCATTTTGAGTTAATTTTATATATAAGGTGTGAGATAGGGCTCCTCTTTCTCCATTTTGGCTATGAATATCCAGTTCTCCCAGAACTATTTGTTGAATAGACTGTTCTGCTCCAGGTAGTTGGGTTTGAAAACTTTGTCAAAAATCAATTGACTATAGATATGAGGGTCTGTTTCTGAACCATTAGTTTGGTTCTATTGGTCTATGGGTATATCTTTATGGCAGCACCATGCTGTTTCTACCTCTATAGTTAGTTAATATAATTTAAAGCCTGGAAGTGAGACTCCTCCAACTCTTCCTTTTTAAGATGTTTCTGGATATTTGTAGTCCCTTTCCCTTCCAAATAAATTTGGTAATTGTGTTTTCTATTTCTTTAAAATAAATGCTGTTGTATTTTCATATGGATTGCATTATACTGTATATCAATTTGGGCAGAATTGACATCTTAAAAATATTTAGTCTTCCAATCCATTAACACAGAATGTTCTTCCATTTATTTATGTCTTTTTTTATTTCTTTTATCGATGCATTGCAGTTTTCTGAATATAAGTGCTTTAGGTCCTTTGTTATGTTTATTCACAATTATTTGACTCTTTTAGTTACTAGTGTAAATGGAATTCTTTTCCTGACTTTCTTCTCAGATTGAGCATACTGGTATATAGAAACTACTGATTTATGCATATTATTCTTGTATCTTGCCACTCTGCTGAAATGGTTCATTAGCTGTAACAGACTTGTTGTAGATTTTTCCAGACTTTCTAGGTAGAGGGTCATATCATCTGTGAATAGCAAAGTTTTAGTTCTTCCTTTCTGATTTGAATTCCTTTTATTTATTTTTCTTGCCTGATTGCTCTAGCTAGAACTGCTAGCACTATATTGAACAACACTGGTGATAGTGGCATCTTTGTCTTGTTGCCCATCACAACAGGAAAGCTTTCAGTCTTCACCATTGAGTGCAATGTTAGCTGTGGGTTTTTCATACATAGCATAGCCTTTATCATGTTGAGAAAGTTTCCTTCAATTCCTATCTTGTGCAGTGTTTTTTCAAGAAATCTTGACGTATTTTGTGAAATGCCTTTTCTGCATCAATTGATAGGTTCATGTGATTTTTATTCTTTGATTTATTAATATGGTGCATTATGTGGATTGATTTTCTTGTGTTGAAACACACTTGCATGCCTTGTATTCACCCACTTGATCATGATGAATAATTATTTTAATGTTTTCTTGGAATTGAAGAGCAAGTATTTTATTGGAGTTTTGCATCTGTATTCATTAGGGAAATGGGTCTATAATTTTTTTCATAAATCTTCATCTCGATTTGATGTTAGTGTGATTTTGGCTTAATAGAATAAATTTTATAGCATTCCTTCTTATTCAATTTTTTGGAAAAGTTTGAGTAAGATTGGTATTAAATCTTTGAAGCCTTGGTAGAACTCATCTGTGAAATCTTCTCTTTCTGGGCTTTTCATTTTGGAGAATTGTTTGATAACTGTTTCAATCTCTTTACTTGTAATTGGTTTGTTGAGGTCTTCTATTTCTTCTAGAGTCAGTGTAGGTTGTGCATAAGTTCCTAGAAATTTTTCCATTTCATCTACATTGTCTAGTTTGGTGTCATACATTTGTTCATGGTATCCTCTTATAACCTCTTTTGTTTCTCTGTGGTCAGCAGTAATGTCAGTGTTTTGATTTTTCATTTTATTTAATTTCATCTTTTTTCTTTGTCAGTCTAGTTAAGGATATGTCAATTGTGTTGCTCTTCTGAAAGAAACAACTTTTGGTTTTGTTAATTCTCTCTACTGTTTCTTTGGGGTTTTTTTGTTTCAATTTCATTTATTTCTGCTCTTAGTTTTGTAATTTCATTCCAGTTCTATCATTTGCTTTTCTTTTTCTACTTCTTCCAGCTGTGTAGTTAAGTCATTGACTTTAGGACTTTCTTCTTTTTTAATGCAAGCATTGAGAGACATAATTTTCCCTCTCAGCACTGCCTTCACTACATCCAGTGGGTTCTGATATGTTGTGTTCTTTTTTTCATTCATCTCAAGATATTTATTGATTAATTTCACAATTGCTTCTTTGACCCACTGTTTATTTGAGCATGTTGTTTAATTTCCATATATTTGTGAATTTTTTTTTCTGCCTTTTGTTGATTTACAACTTTATTCCACTATGATCAGAAAAAGTGCTTTATATAATTTCAATCTTGTTGAATTTACTAAGTTCTGCTTTGTGACTCAACATGTGGCCTATCCTGGAGAAAGATCCATGAGTCCTCAATAAGAACGTACATTCTGCTCTTTTGGGGTGAAATGTTCTTTGTATGCCTATTAAGTTTAGCCCACTTATCATGTTATTCAAACTCTCTGTTTCTTTATTGGTCATTGGCCTAGATATTCTTGCAGTGCTGAGAGTGGTGTAGTGAAGCCTCCTACTATTATTATATAGACATCTATTTCTTCTTTCACTTTTGCCAGTGTTTGCCTCATGTAATTTGGGGCATCCTGATTAGGTGCATATATATTTATGATTGTTATTTCTTCCTTGTGAATTGCCCCTTTTATATACAAAATGTCCTACCTTGTATCTAATTAAAGTTTTGCTTTTAAAGTCCATTTCATCTGCTATTTTTGTTGTTCATGTTGCTACATGTGTAGAGTACCTTTTCCCAGACTTTCACTTTCAATCTATTGGTATCCTTGAGTCTAAGGTAAGTATATTGTAGACAGAATATAGAAGACTCATAATTTATTATCCATTAATGCCAGTCTGTGTCTTTTGATTAGGGAGTTTAATCCATTAACATTCAATGTTATAACTGAAAGGCAGTTCTTACTTCATCCATTTTGACCTTTGGGTTTTAGCTGTGATATTTTATTTTCATGACACTTTTTATGACTTTAGCTACTTTTACTCATATAATCTCCATTTTTAGACTCTCTTCCAAGCCTCTGTCTCCTGGCTTTTCTTTTCAGGTTGTAACATGTCAACTCAATTTTCCTGCAAAATTGGTGTTTGGTTACAAACTATCAGTTTCTGTTTATCTGTGAATATTCTAAACCTCATTTTTGAAAGACAGTCTTGCCAGATATAAGATCACAGGCTGACTGTTTTTCTCTTTCAGTATCTAAAATATATAATACCACTGCCTTCTTGCCTCCATGGTTTCTGATGAGAAATCAGCCCTTAGTTATATTGGAAGTACCTTGTATGTGATGCCTAGTTTTTCTTGTGTTGTTCTTATAATTCTTTTTGTATTTTGCCTTTGACATTTTAATTAGTAAGTGTCTTAAGTAGGTCCATTCTGATTTATTCAGATGGGAGTATGTTGTGCATCTTGGATATGGATATCTATGTCCTTCAATAAGGTTGGAAAATTTTTACCATTATTTCTTCAAGTATTTCTTCTAACGCTTTTCTCTTCTTTACTCCTTCTGGGACACCCAAGGCACATATGTTTGCATGTCTCTTACTTTCATTTATTTCCCTGAGGTCTTGTTCAATTTTTTGCATTCTTTACTTTATCTGTTGTTTGTATGTTCAATTTCAGAGGCCATGTCTTCAAACTCACTGACTTTTTCATCTGTCTCTACAAATCTGCATTTGTATGTCTCCAATGTATTTTTTAAATTTTATTTGTTATGCCTTTCATTCCCATAAAATCTGTTATTTTTCTATGTATGCTTTCAAATTGTTCTGTATGCTCATCCAGCATCTTTTTGTTTGCTTGTTTGTTCAAAGGTCTTTGTTAAGCCTTTCTAAGCTAGATTAGAGTTAATGAAGCTAGCTGGCAGAGAGCCAGATAAATCAACCTTTAAAAATTTTTCTTTCAATACAAGATTCAGATGAAACTTCACTCCTACTACAAATTATAAGATTGTACTTGAATTAATTTTTATTGCTGCATAAGAAATCACGACAAATTTAGTGGTTTAAAACAACATCCATGTATTATCTCAGTGTTTTGTAGATTCAAGTCCAAGCAAGCTCAACTTATTTCATTGCTTAGGTTCTCAAAAAACTGAAGTCAGGGTGTTGGCCAGGCTGAGCCCTCAAATGATGGCTCTCAGGAAGAAGCTCATTCAAGTTATTGCCAAATTTCAGTTTCCTGTGATTTTAGGGCTCAGGTCTTCACATTCCTTCTGGCTGATGGCTGAGGGCTTACTTTCAGCTTTTAGAGGTCACTCTTTTTTCCTTGCAGATGGTCCCCTCTGTCCTCAAAGCCAGCAATGACACACTGAATCCTTCTCATGCTTTGAATCTGATTTCTTTTGTCACCAGCAGAAAAGTCTCTCTGCTTTAAAGGGCTCATGTAATTAGATCAGGCCAACCCAGATGATCTCCTTATCTTTAGGTCAACTGTGGCATATAACATAATAATCACAAACATGATTATCTAATTCATGATAATCAAAGCAGGACATCTTTAGGGAGTCTTAGAAATTCTGCCCACCATTGTCTTTATTCAAAAGGTGGGAAGAAACAGCCTTTTGTACTGATAGGAAAGAAGTGGGAATAAATGACATCTGAATAACAATTTACTCCAATAAGAGAAGCAAAGAATTTGATGTGAGAGAAGACTAACCTCACTCCTGCTATTCTATTCAAAATGCCTTTTGCCGTTTCTAAAATGGTTGCTTAGATCACAATATACTAACACTCACAGTGCCTTGAGGTAAATGCCCCCAAATAAAGAGATTTTAAGGAATCACTGGGGGTTAGAAGATCTACCCGTATTTTAGTTTTTCTCTTCAAATGGTGGGAACACCATGTTGTTCAGGAATGTGTCCTAAGAATACGTGTTGGAAAATGCATGGTATTTTTACATATGGCTTTACAAAGACAAAGCTTAATTGTTCAAATTTCTCTGCAACAATATCTCGGACAATATTCTCTGCTCAACAGTGTGATGCTATTGCTTTTCATTTGTTTCAGAATTCAACTTGATTATTCCTGTACCTTATTTCCATTGAATAAAAGTAAGACACAGACCTGTCTCTAGATTCCTTGACACCAACTCAAACTAATTTGGATAATCTTAAGGTTTTTCTTGTGGCTGTTCCTGAGTAGCTTTCCATCAGTGTTGTTCCTGAGTAGCTTTCTCATCCTGATTACCTTGAGAAGGGTTCAAACTAATAAATTCATACTGAAAAAGGTGGCTGGAGCAAGGCTTTTCATTACTACTCTTTAGTATTTAGATGATTTTCAAAGGATATTTTTTACTTCTAATTAGGATAGCAGAAATCTACTGACACTCCTCCCCTGGCATGGAAGAAACACAACAGACTCTTGAAGAGACTGAGGCATAAAATGATGGTAACAGGGTTCAGTGTCTTCAGCATGTGTGGATTCTCTGTCCAGATGCTTTATGGTCATACGTCTAAATTTTGGGTGGCCAATTCCCTTTTCTAGGCCAACCAGAAAAATACGGGGAAGCTACTTTTATTTTTTTAATACATTTTTTATTTTTTAAAAATATTTAAAATACATAAATGTTACATAAAAAATATAGGGGATTCCCATATGACCCACTCCCTCCCCTTTCCACACTTTCCCACATTAACAACATCCCTCATTAGTTTGGTATATTTGTGACAATTGATGAACACATCTTGGAACATTGCCACTAAGTGCGGATTTTAGTTTACATTATAGCTTACAGTTTTTCCTGCACAATTTTGTAAGTTATGACAAAGTATATAATGGCCTGTATCCATCATGACAATGTCATTCAGGACAATTCCATTGTCAAGAAAATGCCCCCATATTGCATCTGTTTTTCCATCTCCCTCCCCTCTGAAAATCTGGTGGCCACTGCTTCCACATCAATGATGAAACTTTTTCCATTGTTTGAATAAAAATAAGTCTATAGTAAAATAATCATAAATCCACTCTAGTCTATCATTCATTTCCCAATCCTGAGGATTCTGGGATGGTGATGCCCACTCTGCTTCTAATTGGGAGGGGACTTAGATCCCATGGGACTGATGGATGAGACTATCTTGCTTGCAATTGCAAATTCTCTCTGTTCCTTGAAATGGGCATTTTCCATCATCATCGTGGCTGGAGAAGTTGTTTTTAAAATATATCTCTCTCCGAAATTCTATGGAGAATGAAAATAAAGCAAATTGTAATCAATATACACTTTGATTCAACTTTGATGGCATTATCATTTCTAAATTATTGAGGTACCTTTGCATACACTTGCATAATCCCTGGGATGAGATTATCCCTAATTCATAGATGGAGAGAAAGTAAGATCCTAAAAAGCTCTTGCTTAGTGATCCATCTGCCATGGTGGCCATAGTAGAACAGACATTAGACCTAACATCTCTTTTTTTTTCAAATCATGTGCAATCCTAAAACTATAAGGACAAGTAGAAAGATTTTATACCGTAATGTTGCCAAAAGTTGGTGAGAACTTCAGAAAATTTGCTCCTGGCCCCAGTTTCTTTATTAAATAGAATGTAACACTTCTTCACTTCACATTTTTGGCAACTTAGGTTGCCAACAAATATCTCTTGGGGCTGAAAGCTAAGATGATCCAGGTTGCCTTGACTCTTCCTGAAATTTCCTTCCAAGCTTCTTGCAAAACCATCTCATCATTTACCTTAGAAAGCAGAAGAGCAACTGGACCACTCAGCCTTGCACTCTCCAGGCATCTAAGCTGTTAGCTAGACTCAATTTCAAAGAAAGGCCCAAGGAGCGAAAGAAACAGATATCTGAAAACACAGGAAAGAGTTGGAAAGCAGAGGCTACTATCGGTGGTTAAAATTCAAGTGACTGAAGAAAGGGAGGATGTTTCCTCCTCTCCAAATATGTAGATACATCCCAAAAACTGATGGAGGAGACAAGAAGTTAGGACCCATTCTTGTACCCTACTCTGCCTCTAATTGAGAAGGAGCTTAAATCCCATGATGCAGATGGATGGAACTGTCTTGCTTGTAGTTGCAGATGATCTCTATTGCTTGGGATGGGCGTTTTCCCTCATCATCACCTTGTTAGTTGTCCTGGGTGATTCTGATGAGCTTGTGTGTAGGTGTAGCAACTCTGCTGAGATTCAGGGTCCAACTGGAACCTGGACAGAACAAAGATTTAAGCTTCTTTGCCATACACCTATCAAGTATAGCACTAACTATAGGTTCAAATAGAATAGTCATGTGTAGGGAAACCACAAATGAGTCCAACTCTGTCACACTGGGGAGCATAAATTCCAAGATAAGGCCCACTGGCAAGGAGCCAAACTCCTGAGCTGTCTGCCCTGCCTGTAGTGTCTGGATATCTCTAAAGCCCTCAGGAACCTTGCTATTTAGGCAATATTTTCTATTGCAGTTCATGAGATCCTGCTGATACATGCATAAGCGTAACCTCTGGAATGACCTCCTGACTCACTTTGAAATATCTTAGCTGTAAGAACACATTTGTATTTACCATTTCCCCCCATATGGTCAAAGTCTTTTTCCAGGTGCTTTGTAATTGGTGCTTGGCAATAATCCCTCAATGCCAGGGAGTCTTATCCATGGAAGTCATGTCCCATGCCAAGGGAAGGTAGTACATTTATATGTTGAGTTTGGCTTAGAGAGAGGCTACATTTGAGCAATAAGCAGGATCTCAGCAGATAAATCTTAGGCAACATATAATACTTAGCTAAGTTTCAATTTCAAAAGAAAAGCTTCATAAGCTCACCAATCAATATCAACGGCTTGGTGCAATGGTCCATCCTCCTCCCCTAGGCACCACCCCTATACTTGGGGGATTCTTGCTCTCCCATTAGAGAATGCAACAGAAACCCCCAGAATGGGAATTCAATATTCTTTTGGTTATTGTGTGGATCTCCACCCACCATGACAATGCCCCATGTACACTTGAACACATTAGTATGCCTTAGAGGCATGCCCCAGATGAACATCTCCCATGCATCCCCTCATCAGTGACATCCTGCATCAATGTTCCTCCCCGTCACAGTTGTGAGTATCTTCTGTGATCCAGAGCCTCTCCAAAGATTAAGTCATGAAAATAACCAAATAAATATAATAAGAAAATGAAATATTAGTGATAGTTTTAAAGATAACATGTAAAATTTTTTAAAAATTTTAAAATATTTTAAATAAAAAATTTAGACATTATGTCTTTCTTTAATCACTGTAAGATTTGTTGTCTTTTATGTACCATATATTCCCCCAGTGTCTTATTATTTTTTCATTTAGTCTTCAAAGAAGCATTAAGTTATAGAAAAGTCACTAGAGAACATAGGGGATTCCCATATACCCCCCCCCAAAAAAAACCATTTTCCCCCTCTGCCCTATTGATAATATTTTACATGTGGATGGTACATTTGTTATAATTGATGTACAAATATTGAAGCATTGCTACTAACTGTGGTCAATAGTTTACATTATGATTTACATTTTGTACAGTACACTTTTATAAATTTTGACAAAATGTAAATGGCCTAAATCCATTATTGGGAGATCATGCAGAACAATTCTAATGTCCTAAAATTGCCCTATGTTCCATCTATTCTATTCTTCCCTCCCCCTCCCTAAGGACCTAGGCAAACACTAAGTTTCACTTTTTGAAGAATAAGATTCATAAATACTTGCAGTAATATTGAGGGTTTGACATATTGGTCTGTTTTCTTTTATTAGGCACTGCCTATGTTCTTGAGAGTTTCTTTCCCTTCTAATTGAGAACATAGCAAGACTCCCCAGGATGAAAGTTTAATATTTTGTTTATTGTGTGTCTCTCCAAACACTGATATAAAAAACTATGACAAGATGAACATTTACATATTCCATGGAAGCCTGCCCCAGGTGCACCCTGTCCTGTATGCACTACCCCACACATCCAACACCATACACCAGTAATCCTCCCCTGATATATTTGCCAAAAGAACGTTCCCAACATTGTAGTTTTAACCACAGACCTGCAAATTTCAAGTTCACCTTCTCCTTCCCCCAAACCACAAGCTAGTTCTATGAATAGTCCAAACTAAACGCCCCAACCTATCGCCCTTATAGACCAGCACCACTGAACCCAATAGCATTGTTGCACCACTGTCATGCCCATCCCCTGCACAACTACCCTCTTCCAACTTATCATAGATTTTGCCCAAATGGGAATTGGCTCACATCCCTCTACTCACTTTCTATCTCCTGTAAATCTATCTTCCAGACTTTAGCTCTGTGAGTGTGCTGAGTTTCCTTAATTCATATCAGTGAGGTAGTATAGTATTTTTCCTTCAGTCCCTGGCTTAATTCATTCAACATAAGATCTTTAAGATTCATTCATGTTATCCCATGTGTTAAAACTGCATTTCTTCTTACAGCTGAGTATTATCTCATTATATGTATATAACAAAATTTGCTGATCCATTCATCTGTTGATGAACATTTGGGCTGCTTCTAACTTTTGGTAATGGTGAATAATGTCACTATGAAAATTGGTGTGCAAATATCTGTTCATGTGTCTGCCTTCAGTTCTTCTGGATATATACCCAGCAGTGGGATTCTTGGATCGTATGGCAGTTATATTGTTAGCTTCCCAAGGAACCACCAAACTGTCATCCACAATGGCTGCACCATTCTACATCCACACCAGCAGTGGATAAGTGTTCCCTTTCCTCCACATCCTCTCCAAAACTTGTAGTACTCTGTTTTTTAATAGCCATGAGTTTAGTAGGTGTAAGATGATATCTTATTGTGGATTTCATTTGAATTTCCCTAATATCTAGTGATGCTAAATATCTTTTCATGTGTTTTTTAGCCATTTATATTTCTTCTTTGGAGAAGTGTCTATTCAAATCACTTGCCCACTTTTTAAATGGGTTCTTTCACTTGTTATTTTTGAGGTTTAGAGTATCTTTATATATACTGGATATTAGGCCCCTATTGGATAGATGGTTTCCAAGAATTTTCTCCCATTGTTTATGCTGCCTTTTCAATTTCTTGACAAACTCCTTTCAGGTGCAAAAGTTTTTAAATTTCAGAAGGTCCCATTTATCTACTTTTTCTTTTGTTGCTTGTGCTTTGGGTATAAAGTTTATGAATCTGTTTCCTACTATAAGATCTTGTAGATGCTTCCCTACATTATCTACCAGGATATATATATGGCCTTGTATGTTATATTTAGATCTTTAATCCATCTTGAGTTAATTTTTGTAAAAAGCATGAGATGGTGATCTTCTTCCATCCTTTTTTTCCTGTTTGTTTTTTAATTAATTAATTAATTAATTATTTTATATTTTAAAAGATGCTTAGATTACATAAATGTTACACAAAAATTACAAGGATTCCCATGTTCCCCACCTCCCACACCTCCCATAACATCCCACATAAACATCTTTCATTAGTGTGGCATATCACCTGCAATGCATATACACATCCTGGGAATTTGCCATTAAGCATGGGTCATAGTTCACATTGTAGACTACACTCTCTCCCACACAGTTTTGTATGCTATATAATGATATAAAATGGCCTATATCTGTCATGCTGTGTCACTCAGGACAATTCCCACGTCCCGAAATAGTCCCTGTATTACAACTGCTTTTCCCTCTCCCTGCCCCCATAGCCTCCAGTGGCCACTGGCTCCACCTCACTGTTATAATTTCTTCCATTGCTTGAATCACAATATGTCTACAACTGAATACCATTGAGTCCATTCTAGCCCATAGCTCTTCCCCCAATCCTGAGGAGTTTGGGATAGTGATGTCCACTCCACCTCCAAGTGAGTGTGGGCTTATATCCCATGGATACAATGGATGGGATTATCCTTACTGCAGCTGCAGGCTCTCTCCATTCCCTGAGATGGCCGTTGTACATCATTATCTCCTCACCAGTTGACTTGGGTGAGTCCATTGAGCTGTAGAGTAGGAGTTGCAGCTCCACCGAGATTCCAGGCACAGCTGACACATGGGCAGGCCAAAGGCTCCAGTCTCTGAAAGTACACCTACAAACTTCAGCATCACATACAGTTTTGAATAGAAGGGACTGATGGACCATGTGCATGGAGGACTTATTTGAGTCCAACTCTGTCACTCTCAGGAGCACAGATTCCAAAGTATAGCCCATTAATAAGGCATCAATCTCTGGAGATATCCCCCCTTATATAGGAGGGATATATATATGAGGGAATACTGAATTTCCAGCCTGGAGATCTGTGCCACATTCTCCAAGGGAGCAGCAACAGTCCCCCGAGTGCATGGGCAGTGTCTGGCAAAGGAGGATGGTCCAGTAATGGGTTCTTGTTATTGATCACTAACCTTAGGAGTCTTTGCTCTTGTAATTGAAACTTATCCTACTGTTGTGGGGTACCTAAGGGTTGCCACCTGAGAGCCTCCTTGTTGCTCAAATGTGGTCTCTCTCTAAGCCAATCTCAGCATAGGAATGCATTACCTTCCCCCCAGCATGGGACATGACGCCCAGGGATGAGCCTCCCTGGCAATGTTGGATTAACACCAAGTGCGAATTGGTAATAAGACTGGAAAAAGACCTTGAATAAAAGGGCGAAAAGGTAAAGACAAATGAGTTCATGTGGCTAAGAGACTTCAAAAGAGTCAGGATGTCATCCCAGAGGTAATGCTTATGCACACCTCAGTAGGATCTCATAGAACACCAAATTGAATATCCCCACACAGAGGGGTCCCTGAGGGCTCTGGAGACACCCAGGTCTCTCATTCTTTTGAATATGGATATCCAGTTCTCCCAACACCATTTGTTGAAGAGACCATTTTTTCCCAGTTAAGTGGGCTTCTTGGTCTTGTCGAATATCATTTGACTGTATATGCAAGGATCTATATCAGAACTCTCACTTCTGTTCCATTGGTCATTATGGCTATCCTTGTGCCAATACCATGCAGTTTAGACCACTGTAGCTTTGTAGTATGTTTTAAGGTCAGGTAGTGTGATTCCTCCAATTTCATTTCTCTTTTTCAATATGTGTTTGGATGTTTGGGGCTCCTTGCCCTTCCAAATAAATTTCATAGTTAGCTTTTCCAATTCAGTAAAAACTGCTGTGGTAATTTTTATTTGGATTGCCCTGCTGGATCCCAGGGCAAATAATGGTATGACCCCACCTAGCCTGGAAGGGCACTTGGGACCCAGAAGACCAAAATTTTTTGCCAAAATTCGAATCAGCCTTAGTCTACATCTCTCTCTCTCCCCTTTCCTGGTGTGGAAGAAACTGGCAGCCCACTTTATCCATTATTGCCAGCCAGAGGTTGGAGGACTCAAATCTGCCTGCTCTGAGGGTGGTGGATGGGCATAAGCAGGTACTGCTGGTAGATTTTACTTGCAGAGTTTTCCTGTCAAGACACTTTTTTTTTTATTTGCTCCTCTTTCTGGTGTGTGGTATCTAGCTTTCTCCTACTGTCCAAAGTCCTAGAACATTTTTTTTCCAGGATGATTCTGTCTGTTTTCTAGTTCTGGGAAAGAAAGAAGTCCTGTGTCTCTCTAACACTCCACTTTCCCAGAGCTATCAAGCTATGTTGATTACTGTAACTTGGTAATATGCTTTAAAGTCCACAAATGCAAGTTTTCCAATATCTTTCTTCCTTTTCAAGATATTTTTTATTATTCAGGGCTCTTATCCTTTCCAAGTAAATTTGATAATTGGTTTTTTCACTTCTGAAAATATATTTTAAGCAGCCAGCTGCTGCAGGCAAACAAAACAGCAACATACTTTCCATCCACTTCATAGGCATGTCCAGAGATGTGGTAGATACTTTCTTGTGTTAGGAGACATAGTCACTGACTATGCCAATAACTCAAATGGAGAGGCACCATGCAGGTTACTGGGGGCCTGGTTTGAATGCTCAGAAAAGTTTGACAATACTGATGTCTACCTCTTTCAATTTTTATACAATTTTTAAATATCTTTAATGCAGTTTATAACATATCAAATGAATATAAATATTTTTAGTACTTT
>JAQZBX010045868.1:0-20926 GCA_029593785.1 Cabassous unicinctus | reverse complement strand
GAATTTTCCATACTCAAATCTATTTTTGTTTTGCAATATCAGATATACAGTTGTACTGGAGATATATTTATATATTTTCAAGTATTTGGCAGGCAGTTGATCAAGTCTTTGTTCATTTGAGGAAGCACTTATTTAAGGGTTGTAGCTACAACAAGGTAAATTAACTGTTAAATTGTTTATGAAGTTGTTTGCTCTCAATAAAAAACAAGAAACCTGATTTATTTATACACATTTAAAACTGTTCTGCTTTTGCTATATATTTTCCCAGTTGCTTTTTCATAGCTTTACATTTAGCTGCATTAAAACAAAAGATGATCATCTTGTCTTTGAATACATTATTTTCAGTAAACCCGATATTAGATGGTTGTTTAAATTATTACTCAATAATAGACTTTGGTTTTACTTTGCCTTTTTTATATTTTCCTTTTGAAGCAAACCACTGATCTGTGGAATCTGCTTGAAAGTGACAGTTTACATATTTGTTGTTATTTCAAAAAGCCCAGAAACTTTTGCTTATCAAACAGGTAGGGTTATAACAGTGAGTTCAAATTACTGTTTCGGGGTAATGTTTTGATACTGTTTTCTAATAACAGAGTAAAATACACCCACATCATTATAGAAACAAATGTACATTTTTCTCTCGTTGCATTGTCAATGCTTGGTGTTATATAAAGCTTTTGATTTTACCATGAGTTTTTTCTAGAAACACTAATTATTATGACTTGGTTCCTTGTTAAAGGAATACTTTGATTCATGGGTTTTAATTTTAAGTCCATCTATTAAAATATTAGCTATAGGGAAGCCAATTTAATTCTAAATTATAGTCTATAGTCACATTAATTTACATTTGTACTTGTGTGAGCAATTTAAAAAATTAAACTTGAGGTTAAATATATACCTATAAAGGCAAGGTTTGATTATATAAAGAACAATTCAGAATTAAAATTATGTATTTTGAGAATAAAATAATTAACTTGCATCATATTACAAAGCATTTTTCTCATTTGTTTATAGGCATTATATAACTAAAACTTTTATTAGGAGAAAATAAAAGCCCTTAAAATACATTTTGCCTGGTGAATAGTATAGAAATACTGAGGAACCATAAATGCATTTTTTTCCCTGCTGATTCAGTTAACACTCTTGATATGAAAATATGTAAGGCAAATTTTGGCTTAATACCAGCTAAATTGCCAGCAAATTTTCATCTTTGGGCATCACTTAAAATATCCCAGATAGTTATTGGACATGTTTTGCTGGAAAATTGTTCTATATATTTTTTTCCTGAACATCACCACCTGCTCTTTTCATTAAAGTTTTAAGCTATAGTATTAAAAAATTTTAACCTACAAGTTTTCCAAATAACTCCATCAATATTTCCACATCAATTAAATTCATTGAACAAATAAATAATTTAAAGCCTTATTTAAGATTATGAAAGCATGTGTTTTCCACATTGGCCTTTATTTAAATAATTTTTTTCAGGCTGTCCGTGTAAACTCTGGAAATAGGGATCTGGAAGGGATGTACCACTTTTGTATTAGTGCCAGCCAGCCTTGGGGAGTAGCATGAAGAGTGCTCGAAGGAGTCACCATTTTGAAGATGGACCAGATGTGTAGTGGAATTATTGTGGGCAGGAAAGTCTTGAAATAATATGTCACAATTTGTCTATGACTCACCAGCATATGTGTGTGCGAGCGCGTGTGTGTATGAGTGTGTCCCCAAGTGATGTTTACGGCCAAATGGTGCTTAAAAATACTGACAATATTTTACCTCAGCTTGAATCTTGTGATTATCAACTGTGGATTTTCAAGAAAGAAGGCAGACGGCTCAAACCATATGTAACTGAGGAACTGTAGCTAACTAGGAAGATGGGGAATTGGGACTATTGCTGCCCTAATTTAAATAGAACCTGGGAAGTAAATATATATATAAAATTAGTTAGTCTAGTTAGATAATGGAAAGACAAGCCTTTGGGTTTTTGTTCCTTCTGCCATTGTTATGGTCTTTCCTATAATGATAAGCTACTGTGCTTTTCTGGGTTTACTCAAAGATACCAAAGAAGATATTACTTCATTTCCCAATCTAGAATGCTAAAAAGACATAAAAGACATGGTAAAGCATTTCAAAGATGTAATGATGGGTTCACTTTTATATTTACCCATGCTTTTACTTTAATGCTGTGATTGTACCATATTAGGAAAGATCTTTATTCTCACTGTGTTTGATTGACATTTTCACCTGGATCTTTACTTTTGAGGGGGGAAGTTATTGCCAGAGACTTGGCGTGGGATTCTGACTTTGACAAAAATGATTTTGAGGTCACCCTTTTCCTGTGGGGAGGTAAAGAGGAAGCGTCATGAGAGAGTAAGTTAAATTTGGGGTTCAAATGCTTGTTTTTGGAAATAAGGAGAAGGAGGGGAGGGGAAACCCTGATGTAGAGCAAAAGTGAGAATTTTCTCTGATAGATGCCTGCAGTGCTACAGCAGGAAAAAGACTATCTTTTCCTCTGAAGATGGTGTTGTAACCTTCAAATAAAGCAGGGTCAAATGTATTTTACTCAGAAAGTCCAATGCATTTTATTTGATTTTAAAATTTAATTATCACATAGATCACATAATCATATGCTTCAAAATTTTAAGAGTACAAATGGTTATACAGTGAAAATTCTTTGTCTTCTGCAACTCCCCCCTCTCCCCACCCCACATCCTCTTCCCAGAAGCAACAAATGTGATTAATTTCTTCTGCAGCCTTCCAGAGATAGTTTATGTATTTATAAGCAAATGCAGATATAAAAATACTTTTCTTCTCTTTTAAATAAATGGTGACATAACAGTCCCACTATTCTGCATCTTGCATGTTTTTTTTAATGGTTGCATAGTACTCCATTGTGACAATGCACCATAAATTATTTAATTGGTTGCCTAGTCTTAGATGTTTAGGTTGTTTTCAATCTTTTGCTCTTATTAAGAGCATATCCTCTTGATTAATTCCTAGGATGTGCAAGTGTATGTGCACATGTAGTTTTGATAGTTACCCTTCCACCAATTGTGTATGAGGTTGCCCGTTTCCTTATGTCTTAACTACCAAAGTGTATTTAATTAAAAATTTTTTCCCTCTTGGAATCAGATAGGTGAAAAAATCAATAACTTCTATTTTTTTAATGAAAAGAAACTGTGTCTGTAAACTTCCTTGACTGACCATAGTTGTGATCCAGTTGGTCTTGTGTGTATGAATGGAGAAGATGAGGTACGTTGGAACCTTTAATTCAGGCTCTAGTGGAAGCCGAATTTGAGCTGATAATGTGAATAGCAGATTGAGTGATACATTATTCATTCATTTTCAAATGGCTTCAGCCAGAACTGGGTTAAAACGTTTGCCCTAATGACATATATGGTATTGTTTCAATCTATATAATTTGAATTTTGGGGGAATTTGGGCTTTCTTCCAGGTTACTAATTTATCAAATATTCAACAATAAATAAGACATAGTCCTTGCATTCGAGGAATTTACAATATGATGGGGGAAAATACTCAATGACCAGGCAATTGCAATACAGGACACTGTGGGGATGAGTGTGGATTGCCATAGAGATACTGAGTGGGTGGCTCCTCCTAATCCTAGATTTGGGCGATGAAGGGCAAGGAACCAAACCCAGGACATCCCATATGGGAAGCAGGCGCTCAACTGCTTGAGCACATCCGATCCCCTCCCCTTGCCTTTAAATCGTTTGTTTATCTTCCAAGTATTTATTGAATATTGATTTTGTTCTGGACCCCGGAGATATGTCGAGGATATAAAGATGAATGAGATCAGTCCCTGTTCTCAAAAAGGTCAGGCTAATATTCTCTGAATACTTTATTACCTCAATTATAGGGCTTATCACAGACTGCCTTGTATTACAGGGCACTTAATTAGTCTGAGAGCATTCTGATTTGTGTGTGTAGACTTTAGCCATAGCCCAGTGCTGAGATCACACAAATGTGTGCTGTAGAACCCATTTCAGTTAAAAAAAAAAGAGTGATATTTATTGAGGAGTCACTCTATGCAGGCAGTTGAATAAGTGTTACAATTATTATCTCATTTAATTTTTCTTAAAACCCAGTGGAACAGGAATGATTGGCTTCTCTAGTCCACATGGTAGGAAACTGAGAACGAGAGTGCTTGCTTAAATAACTAGCTCTGGGGTAATGCTGCTAAGAAGAAGCAGAGCCAGGATTTGGACTTAGATGGTCTGGTTCTAGAACCCTAGTTTTAGCCACCAAGCTAGACTGATTTAAAAAAAAAAAACTCTGTCCTTATTCCAGGCTTCATGTCACACAATCAACAGCATAACTGTAGTCCCTGTATAATTATGCTTTACTTGCCTTCGATGTCTGTGGTGTTCAGTGGTCTGTATTTGTGTGTTTGGCTAACTGTGGGTCTACAGCTAGGTTTTGGTACTCAGCCTGTGAGTTTCAGACAGCAGGTAACATCTATATTTATCCAGTTTTGCATGAAGCTTGTAGACAGATGTCTGCATTTGTGTGTGCCTTTAAATACCATGTGATGATGATAATGAAGCTGATTTTATGCTGCTCACCAGATGGGTCCCCAAAGCTGCTGGAAACTGTGGCATAAAAGCAAAGACAACTTGCAGATAGCTGTGATGTGAGGGTTGATCCTTAGTGCTCAGCTTTAGCAAGCCCTTGGTGTGGTATAGGCCAGGGCTTCACTAACTTGTTCACTGAAGTATCCCTAGAGCTGTGGACACGGAAGCATAGACCCTGTGATCTGCTGGGGATGATCAAGGCATCACATTTCTTTGCGGCCTCCAGGGTCTATCTTAAAAGTACATGCTTATTTTAACAATTAAATAATAATTAGATAATAATTAAATAATATTGAATTATTTAAAAGTGATAGTGTTTTAAATGATCTACCTTCAAACAAAATGGACAGTGCAGGAGGTGTGATATTGTTTTCTGCTACTCTAAGGATGTGTGGCACACCATCCCATCATACCTCACTTGGAGGAGCACTGGTTAAGTAAAACTGGTATGGTTTAGAACATTTGAGTATTCACTCGAAACAACTATTGTCAGAGCAAGTCAGGGATGAGAGGGCCCACAAGGTGATCTTTGCACCCACAGTCAAGTGCTGAATACCCTGGCAATGGCTGTTTTCATCTATGGTCATCTGATGCCCCTGTGTGTCAGTGAGATGTGAGCTCTATTACAAGCAACGTGGTACCATGCGATGTTACTAAGAGGACAGAGTGGTGCCTCCCTCTCCCTTGGAATTGTGAGTTAATGCTATTACAATCCCAGTTCACAGTCCTTCCCCCAATTTTTGCATTCCTGAAGGCTTATTTTCTTGTAGCTTCTTCAATTGTAATGTTTTGCATCTGCAAGCATTAGTTTTCTCCTTTGTCAACCTGTATGCAAAATTCAGTGCCTTTGCTAGTTTACCACCTCAAGACTACTCCATCAAGCATTTCCTGAGTTTGGCAACTTGATTGAATAATTGAGCACTCCAGTCTCCTAATTTGATGAGCTCTCCCCTCACCTCTCTCTCCCCGGAACTTCTTTTCTTCTACACCTCCTCTTTTAAGAGCAAACAAATTCCTCTCCCTGTCTCCAGCCAGGTAGTTTCATTTTCTCCCAGAACCCTTGGCCTCAGGCAACATTTCTGCCCTGCAGGACTCACCTAACACAATGGGCTTCCTAAAGCATTTTTCCAATAGAGGTAATTCTCTCGCTAAGAGGAATTTTCACACAAGCTTCCAGGAGAGTAAAATATTCTTCATCTCACCCACTTAATAAAATAACAAAGGTTGAAAATGTTTTATTTTCTTTTAAAAGATAAATTAGAACAGACTCAAGGTTATCTCAGTAATAATGGCACTACTCTCTTTCTCCTTTGCATTCCAATGTGCTGTCTTGAATGGGAGTGAAAGGCATGAAGTTACAACTCACTCAAAGGGAATTGAGCATAGGGGTGCTATCTGTGTGCAGCAGGGGGACAAAAGCGCTCCTCTACTTTGACTATTCCTGATGAGTAGTTATCTAGCATCTGCTTCTATATCTCCAAAGTTGAATTTGCAGTCTCCTAGGCCAGAACATCATGCTCTGGGCAGTACTTACAATTTAGAAAATTAGTCTTTGTATTGAGCTGATATCAGCCTTCTGTAGCTTCCATCCTTATTTCCAACTCTACTTGCATGAATTCAGATTGGACTAATTTGATTTCAGATGCATTAGTCTGGCATTGTATAATCTCTATCCTAAAATATGTATCTGATGAACCACTTTTCTGCTCAAAATATCTTGGTGGTTCCACCTTACCTTGAGAGTGAAATTTTACCTCCTTAGCAGAATAGTCAAGGTCTTTGATAAGCTTGTCCAAACATCTTTTTCCACCTTAACCTCCTGCTTGTCTCTTGCCTTATGTCTCCTGAACTCTCCATTCCCCAAATATGTATGCCAGTCTCCTTGGTTTTGTTCTTTTTTCCCACCATTTGTAAAAACCTTCCCAACCTCAAACATTGTCACTCATCAGCATCCTATTTTTTTCCCAATGGTATTTTAGCTTGAAGCCTTCCTCGATTTTACCTTCTCTGGTTTCCTTATTGTCACATTATTGACGCCTGCTCTGTCTAGTACAGTAGCACAAATCACATGTTACTGGTGAGCACTTGAAATGTGGCTAGTCTGAACTGAGATGTGCAGTAGCAGAAATTACATATGTACTGGATTTCAAAGACTTGGTACTAAAAAAAAGGGGGGGAGATGCAAAATATCTCATTAGTAGCTTTTTATATGGATTATATGTTGAAATGATAATATTTTGTTTATATTGGTTTACATAAAACATATTATTAAATTAACTTTATCTATTTCTTTTACCTTTTAAAAATGTGGCTACTAGAAAATTTAAAATTACATATGTGGCTCACATTTTTGGCTTGCAATAAATCCCATTGGACAGCCCTGCCTGAGACCATTATATGGGATTCAGTGTCAAGCACCTTGGTTTACCAATCCTTGCATGTATTTCTCGTTCTGCTGCTGGAGTTTAAGTTCCCCGAGGTCAGGGCTTGTAACTGCTACTCCTCACTTCTCCCCAAAGAAACTTTCATTCAGTGGATGTGCAGTATATGCTAATGAAATAAAATAGACAACATTTTATCAGAAGAGCTTGTAAGTTCAAGTGCCTACAGAAACCAGGCAGGTAGCATAATTATATGACGTGAGCTGGGTTTCAGAGAAATCTTGGTGTGAAGGAGACTATAGGGGCTGAAGTGGGGGTGTGGACAGGAATGTGGCAAACTGGAAACTTACTTCTATGTAAAGGGGGCAGCCACTACTCAACACCAGCTGAATTACTACCACAGAGAAATGCAGACCCAGGGGTTCCAAATTTTCCAATTTTTCAAGAGAAACTGTCTATCGGGCTTTTTTATGTGAATTTTACTGATTTTTATTGTTGGCTTAATTCTTAAAATCTTTGTGTTGGCCAACCAGAACAGGTGGGTAGGCTAATACAGCTTGAAAGTTGCAAGTTTGTGCTTCTTATCTAAAGGGTAAAATGAAATGCATCTGCAGAACCATGTTAGAGTAGGAAAAAACAAGTTTTATTATTGTGGCTTTGAACAACAAGGACCTGGAATTTGGGGGCTTGGATTTCCAGATCATTCCAGGTAGATTGTGCTTCCAAATATTCCCAAACATTTTAAGTTAAAAAAAATTCCCCTCAGCAGAGTTAGGCCCTTAGAGGGCAAAAAGTTTATTGATAGGAGTGTGAAACTGTTAACTTAATGAAAAGGGGAATCAAATATTTCTCATTTTCAAGTCTGTAGCTGCTTAGAGTTTAAGGAAGTGTTCAAAGAAACTGTCACAAAGCTCTTGTGACCTGTGTTTTTACAGAGGGAATCTTGTGGGTGACTATTTTAGCATACATGAAGTGACAAGGTCAGATTGGACTGAATGCTGATCAGATTAATGTTATGTTTAAATGACAGTGTGCTGTTTCTAAGGTAAATTAGCAGTACCCCTGCTTTGGTTTTCATTTCTTTGAAATCTAAAATCAATAGACCAAGTAATGTAAAAGGGCTCTGGCTTAAAATTTTATTGCATGTTAAACAGATTCTTATTAGTAAATTACTTTTTTTGAGGGCACAGTTTTACAAAACTCAGTAACGTGTAGTCATTACAATATCAGAGTTAGCCTACCTAAAGGATTATTATTCTGTTGAATAGGAAAATAAGTGAAGAGGTGTATGACTGCACTTCAATTTCAATTTTGTTATTTTGAAATTGAGCACCTGAAATCAAAGATTTTATTTACAGTGCTATCTTTGAACAACAAAGATAACATCTATCATATATGAATGAGTGTCTGAGAATTTTAAAATAGAAAGGCATATGTTGTAAGATATGAAATTAATGAATTAATATATTGTTCCCTTTACTCAGGCAAATTATGCTGGATATTAACAGCTAAGAACAGTTGGTAGAAAAATATGAAATTTATTCAGATTTTTAGTCAAGTAAATATCAATGAGTTGTAAATCTTGTGCTTAGCCTTTGAGTAAGTCCTGAAATCCTTCTGTTCTGTTTCCCTACTTGAAAGTAGTTGTAATAATCCCCACCTACCTAAGCATAATAATATAGTGGTATAGAAAATGGTGATACTTCTAGCAGAGCATTTTGAGATATAGGCAGAAAGATGTGTAGTTGGTGTGGTTATTTCCTCAATATGTTAATATATTAAACATATTTTATAGGATTAGCCTGGGTTTCTTTATAGCATCTTATTGTTTATAAAACCAAAAAGCGGCTGTATATTATTTAGCTCCACAAACTTGTGATTAAAATTATAACAACTATACAAATTTAGATGATAATTTATCAACCATATATTGTTTCATAAGTGACATAATCATAACAATAATGGAAATCTCTTAATGGGGGTAAAACACCCAGACTGCCATTTTCCATATTCTCTTCCAGTCCTGGTCCAAATGCATATGACCTTTTTACATAGCTGTAATCATAATAGAGATACAATTTAGTATCCTCTTTTGTGACTACATAGTATAACTATTTCCCAATATTTTTGCATAGTTTTCAAAACTACCATTTTATATTTCTATATTCCATTAAATATAGATATCATAATTTACTTAACCATATTTATTTAACCATTTTTCTATTGCTGGTAATTTGGCTTTACCAACTTTTTAAAGGTAAATATTCCAGAAAGAAATAGTAACACTTTAACTGATGAAGAAAGGCCATAAGATGCCTGCTACTTCTCTGGGATTACTCATACAGCCCAAAGGTCTTGTACGTTGAGGGCAGCAGAGGACACTGGTGAAGATGCAGATCTGGGAATCTTCAGCATGTAGATGGTCACTCAAGACATGGGAATTTGATGAGATGAGTTGGAGTTATGTTGATGAGTTGGAGTATGTATACTTCAAAGAGAAATTGACTGAGAGAAAATTTGAAAGGAGACTGTAGTGGGTTGAATTGTGTCCACCCAAAAGATATGTTTAAACCCTTACCCCCAGTACTCGTGCATGGACCTTATTTGGACAGAGGGTCTTTGCAGATGTAATCAGGTTAAGATGAGGTCATACTGGATCAGGGTAGTCCTAAATTCAATGACTGGTTTCCTAATGAGAGAAAGGACAGGAAGATTTGGACACAGAGATACAGAGGAGACATAGGAAGAATGCCATGTGATGACAGAGGCAGAGATTCGAGTGATGCAGCTATAAGCCAAGGAATGCCAAGGGTTGCAAGCAACCACTGGAAGCTAAGAGAGAAGGCATGGGACAGGCTGTCTCTCAGATCCCCAGAATTAACCCTGCCAACACTTTGATTTTGAGTTTCTAGCCTCTAGAACTGTGAGAGAATGAATTTCTGTTGTTTCCAGCCACACAGTTGATGGTAATTTGTTACAGCAGGTCTAGGAAACCAGTATAAGAATAAGAAGGATGGCCAGAAGAAAATAGTAGTGTCACAGAAATGAAAATAAACTGAGGCCTGAAATAGTCTTATGACTCATACAATGTCATCCAGCAAGCTAGGGACAGAGCTGACTCTAGCTAGAATCCAGGGCAATTGTTTTTTGTTTGTTTTTTTAATTCGAGAACTTATAGGTTTACAGAAAACTCATGCATAAAATACAGAGTTTCCATATACCACCCTATTATTAACACTTTGCATTAGTGTGGTACATTTGTTAAAATTCATGAAAGAACACTTTTATAATTGTACTATTAACTATGGGCCATCACAGGGCTATTGATTTTTACACCAGGGATAGCTTACCACCTTGTGGATAAGCACAAATATCTCCTTTAACACTTTTGTTTTCTGCCTGGTTCTGGTCAAGGACGAATGCCTCCATCTACACAGGTCTGTTTTAATTCTTTTAAATTGTTTTAGTAGCTCAATTTTGAACACATACAAATTAAGAACAGACTAACTTGGTTTAAAAAAAAAAAATTGTGTTTTTCCATTGGTGTTTCATAGCAGTGGTTCCCAAAAGCTGATTCAAGGACACCAGAGGTTCTAATTCAGTAGATCTGAGAAGGGACCTGAGGGTTTGCATTTTAATAAGCTCCCCAGGTAATTCTGATGCACATTCAAATTTGGGGACCCAAGATTTTTAACCAGAAGAATATAAAAGCTTTAAAGAAGATTTTAGAATGGGACACCCAGAGATTTGCTATATCAGGGGTAAATAGATGAGGCAAAATGCCAATTTTTGTGACAGTTTATTCTCATAAAGAATTGGTACAGAGCAGAGATATTTGTTAAATTTTACTCTGTTCAGAATATTCCCCAGGATACTGAGGAAATTCAAAAGAAGATTTTTTTTTTTTTGGTGGAAACCTGCTTTGGGGCAACACCTACCCCCCATCCCCCGAGTGCCCAGCCCGTATCCCACATATCCTGGGCCCCCAAACACGAACATACTCCAAATGCTTTATTGTCCTGCTGAAATGCTTACAAATACTGAAAAACACCCAGCCCAAGCCCAGGTAACCACAGGCCCCAGTGCTGGGCAGGGCAGGGGAGGTGGGTGCAGGGCTGAGGCCAGTTGGCTGTAGGCCCGGTGGCTCTGCTCTTCATCTCCAGCACCCTTCCAAGGCTAGCGGAGGGCAGGCTGGACCTCAGGCCCTGCCCCTCTGTGGGTCCCTCTCCTGCTCAGGCTTTTCCTCAGGGAGCATCTGAGCCACCCTCTTTCTCTGCCAGCCTCCACAGAGGCTGTGCACATCCCTGAGGAGACTTCTGGCATCCTCTCCCATCCATATCTCCTCCTCTGGTCTCTAGACCTCCTGGCTTCATCCCTTCTGGCTCTAAGCAAGGCATGAGTGGGAAGGAGGGGCTGGTTGGGGGCCGCAGGATGCATGAATGAATAATTGAAGGCACCCATAATATAACTAGGGAAATATGCTCTCCAGATAGATTATTCATAAAAAAGGAACCCACTTTAAAGATAAGCTGGGAGGGGGATGTGGGTGCAGGTAGCAGGAAAGGAGAGAGAGAGGGTACTGTCAGAGGAGGCTTCCTCCCATGGCCCCTCACTTCATGCATTACTTAATTTCTTAGACCTGTTGATGGGAAACCATGTGCTGCAGTGCAAAGTGTCTTGGACTTGGCCTGAGGTG
The DNA here is from genome assembly GCA_029593785.1 of Cabassous unicinctus. Lineage (NCBI taxonomy): Eukaryota > Metazoa > Chordata > Mammalia > Cingulata > Chlamyphoridae > Cabassous > Cabassous unicinctus. The sequence continues at coordinate 9,257 of JAQZBX010045868.1, read as the reverse complement.
ACTTGGTTTGGAAGCCTGCTCAGCTCCTTACCGGTGAGTGACTCTCAGGAAGTTCCTTAACCTTTCTAAGCCTGAGATTCCTATCTGTTAAACAATGGTAGTACCAGCATGAAAAATGCTTTGACAATGTAACCATGAAATAATAATATTGATAATAATAAATTCTGAAAGGAGCAATTTATGGTGTGTTTGCTTTTAAATGTATATTTGTGAAATAACTTAAGGTGTTCTACAATGATTTGTTTTAAATAATTAAGATATTGTTTTGTTGTGGTATGTATTTATGTTGGTATTTTATGGCAGTGGTTTCCAAAAGCTGGTTCAAGGACATCAGAGCTTCTGATTCCATAGATCCGTCTTGGGAATTTACTTATCCTCCCTCTTAATGAAAACAAAAATCTTACATTCTTCTTTATTGTTATATGAAATTTACAGATAAAATTAAATTCATGATCAAATATTAATTATTATTTATGGAATATGCATTAAAAACTGTACCTCACCTCCATCCTTTAGTCCCACTGAAAACTGATGGGCTTTCAATTTTTTTTCAAGACTATTTGCTTTTTAAAGTCTTATGAATTATTTCCATTCATTCATATATATTTATTCCTTTTAGCCAAGTTAAAAAATATGATCTTTTTAATCATCAATTTAAATTCTTATCTCTAATTATTTTGTTCTAAAGGAGATGGCTTTGATTTTAATTATAAAAGTTGGTATGTTTTTAAAATCTTTCCTTTAGTAATATTAAGCCCTTCATTTTCTGTCAACCTCTTAGAAACAACAGGTATTTAGGGCAAGATTTTTGGTAGGTTTGACACACCAGAGAGGCTCTTTAACAAGCATTTGATGAATGAACGAATCTTACCTTTATTTGGAGACTCAGCTATATGGGAAGAATAATATTTAAATACTTTACTTTAGATCATGTATTACAGCTAAAAAGACCAATTGGAGTAAGTGATAGTTTCTTGTTGACTTAGGGTTTAAATTCATAAACATTCCATTACTATTTTTCATTGCCGGTGATTTCCTGGACACTCTAGATTTGAGGCTTAGTTCTATTATTTGTTTTGGGATCTCTGTCAACCTGTCCATTATATGGTTAACAACTTAGCACTTTTAAACTTAATTTCAAAAGCCTTCCTTAAAATATGAATAATTGTCCCCGGTCTTTTCTTTTGGTAAGTCCAGTTTCTTTCATCCTGTCCCTGTCATTATCAATACCCTTTGTGTGCTTGATTACTTCCTGATATATATGAAAGTTATTTGCTTTCTTGTTTCTTGTGTATCCCCCTAAAATGAGCATATTGAGGTCAGAGACGTTTGTTCACTGTTATATCCCCAGTGCCTAGAACAGTGCTTAATACTGAAAAAAATTTTGTTGAATGAATATATAATTTTTTAAAGATTTAATTTATTTATTTCCCTCCTTCCCCTTATTCTTTGTGCTCGCTGTCTGCTCTCTGTATCTGTTCATTGTGTGCTCTCTGTGTCTGCTCATTTTCTTTTTTTAGGAGGCACTGGGAAACAAACCCAGGACCTTCCATGTGGTAGGCAGGTGCCCAACTGCTTGAGCCACATCCGCTTCCCTGAATATATGATTTTTAAAAAATAATAGGGCATATCTGTATGATGGGTTGTCTTCTTATATTTTGGCCAGATTTTTGTAACCTGGAAAGTCTTCAAGAGAAGACTTAGTTTATCTTTTTTTAAGAGCCTCATGGTCTGGTGGAAGTTTTTAAAATTCAGATTTTCATCTGCATAGGAAGGCCAGCAGGAAGCCTGGCTATTTGGAATTCATTACTCAGAGGACGCTCCTGAGTCGTGAGCCTTGGTTTTCAGGCATTTAGCCCTAGGAACACAAATTGGTGAGCTCACTGAATTGGTAAACACATCACTCAGAAGCAGACATTAGGCAAGCTTTGACACTGATATATAAAACTACAACACCAATTTGTTGATTTTTAATGAGAAATAGAGAACTAGAATTGTATAAACCTATCCTTCCTATATACTCCCTTAGCAACCCATTTTCCCCCATCACATCATTTGCCACATGCAGAATTCTAATCACCTGTTTACCTGCCTGTATTCTAGACCAGAGTGCAAGCTCTTTGAGGGCAGGGACCAGGTCTATCTTGTTCACTACTGAATATCCAGGGCCAAGTACAATACCTGGCATTCAAAGGAGTGTTGAGTACATGAATGAAGGGATAAGGAATTAGAAATGGAACTGGGACCAAGGCAGGACAGACATTCCCCTTTGATAAGTATTGGTTGCTCTTCTAGGTGGTATGCTCTCTTAAAAAATACTCACATTCATATATGCATTAGTCAGCCAAAGGGGTGCTGATGCAAAGAACCAGAAATCTGTTGGCTTTTATAAAGGGTCTTTATTTGGGGTAAAAGCTCACAATTACAAGGCCCTAGAGAGTCCAATTCAAGGTTGCTTTCTCAGCAGTCAGTTACTACATGTTGAAGAAAGATGGCAGGTGATTGCTGCTAGGATTCCGCCTTCCTCTCTCTTGGCTACAGGCTGGCATAGGGCTTGTTTCTTTACAGGCCTTCTCAGCTGCTCTGGTCTTTTCACAAGTTTAGCTGTCAACTATCAAGCGAATGGCTCATCTCTCTTCCAGGGGCCTCAGGATAAGAGCTGGCAAAGTTCTCTCCTCTGGTATCTACAGAGCTCTCTCTCTTCTTGTGTGTGTCATTTATATCACCCCACCAAGGGGGCAGGGACTCATTGCTGAGTCACACCTTACTGATGTGGTCAAATCAAAACCCTAATCTTGAGAGTGGATGTGGCTCAAGAGGTTGAGTCCCCGCCTCCCACAAGGGAGGTCCTGGGTTCAGTTTCCGGTGCATTCTGAAAAAACAAAAATGAACAACAAGCAAAACAAGCAAAACAAACAAACAAACAAACAAACAAACAAACAAAAATCAACACAAGGAAGCCGATGTGGCTCAGTGGTTGACTGCCAGCTTCCCACATATGAGGTCCCGGGTTCAAACCCTGGTCCCCGGTACCTCAAAAAAATAAAAAACATCAACAACAAAAAATCACAAAACAACAGCAACAACAAAAAAACCCTAATCTTAACAGGTAATTTAATCAAAAAGCATCTCAGGTAAATCTAATACAATAAAAAAGGATCACACCCAGAGAACAGACCAGTTTACAAACATCTCTCTCTTTTGGGGATTCATAAATAATCTCAAATTGCCATAATATACCTATATATTAAAGTAATACATGCCAGCTATAAACATTTTTTGAAGGCAAACAGGTACACGAGTAAATAAAATAAAAAGTAAAATTGGCCTCCAGCACCACTCATTTTCCAGTAGGCCCAATCCCAATCTTGGAAGTAGTCACTCTTAATGGTAGGATTTATTGTTTTAGATATTTTCGGCACGTGTAGAAATGCGTATGTATAGAAATTGCTTATTTTCACCTAACAGTCTTTTGTGGCCATTTCCCCATGTTGGTACAGGTAGATTGAACTTATTCTTTTAAACATTTGGAAAGTGTTTATATAGATGGAGCATTCATTTCTTCAACAAATATTTATTGAGCTCCTACTATATGCCAGGCACTGTAATTGTTTAAACCTGTCCCCCATGACTGATTTCTATTGTTTCCAGTTTTTTGATGTTACACTATTGCAATTAAATGCACACACACTCACATACATATAGATCGCTATATAATATATAAGTAGGTCAGTTGGGTACATTTCTAAGAACAGAATTTCTGGGTCAAAGATGTACACATTTCTTTTCCTTTTTTTCTGAGAAAACTATTGAGTTTCAAGCATGAGTCATTTCCAATGGAAAGGGAAGGATGACTCAGGGGGTGGGGCCAAGAGCCTAGAAGTCAGAGTCAAAAGCTGAGGAAAATAATGGCTAAGGGAACAACAGATTGCAAAGCTAGGTCTAATCAAGGAAAATCCCCTGTCCAGCGGATTTCAGAATTGTGGTGGGCAGCAACTGCTCTGTGCCTTCTGTCCAGGACTGCCAATATTCTATTGATCAAAGTAAGTATAAAGCAGACCAGATAAAGAGGGTAGGGAAATAAACTCCACTTCTTGATCAAAGAAAATGTCAATGCAAAGAAATGTGGACAAAAGGAGGTCTATTTACTTGGAGACTTTTACTGAAATGGTCTCTCTTTCTCTCTCTCAATTATGTAATGTAAACTAATTTTTATACAAGTAATAAATACATGTAGCTAAAAAGCAAATAGAAATACTAATGGTTTTATATTGAAAAGCAGTGTCCTATTTTTCCAATTCCGTCTTTACAGTCACACTACCCAGAAGCAGCCACTTAAATCTCTTTTAAGTGTTTCTTCTGGCATTTCTAAAAATAAGGGCTTATATTGTGATTTCTTGATTTGTGAATTAGGCTGTCTGTTGACTCCCTGCTTGATAGTTGAAGATTTACGCTTTTCCCGCTCAATCCTTTCATTATAATTATATCATATTTTTTGCTTAAGTCAATAGTGAGTTTATAATATTAAGATTAAATAAATATTGTTCATTGCTGAGCTAAGCAGTGTACTGTGATTATATTTCTTTTATCATTCCAATTTTAGTTTTCCCCTAGTTTAGAGATTGGCAAAATAGAGCCTGCAGGCCAAATGCAGCCTGACACCTGTTTTGCAAAAAATCTTTTATTAGAACACAGTTGTGCTTATTTATTTATGTATTGTCTTTAGCTTTTGGGCTACAATAGCAGAATTGAGTAGCTGTGACAGAGAACATATGATCCACAAAGCCTAAAATATTTACTTTATGGTCCTTTACAGAAAAAGTTTGCTGACCCCTACACTAGTTAATAATTGTCTCACTTTTCATTTGCTTTGTTTTGTATTACAATTTATATTACAATTTCAGTTCAAAATATTTTCTAATTTCCTTTGAAATTTATTTGACCCATGAATTATTTATATAAGCATCTTGCTTAATTTACCAATATTTGGGGATTTTATAGTTATCATTCAGTTATTGATTTCTAGCCTCATTCCACTATAGCTAGAGCAAGATTCTGTGATTTCAGTTCCTTAAAATGTATACTGAGATATGTTTTATGGAATGACTTGTGGTTAATTACATGAAAGGTTCCATGTACACTTGAAAATAATGCATATTTTGTAGTTTTTAGGTACAGTTTTCTGTATATGTCACTCAAGATGAGTTTCTTAATTGCACTGTTGAACTTTATTTTTTTTTAGGGTAAGCAAGGGAATAAAGAGTTTATTAAGAAACAAAACAACTAGAAATGGGATAAGTACACAACCCAAGACATGGGTTGTGGGCATGCTTCAGGGTAAGATGTGCACATGGGGCCCCAGGTTAGGCCTTTTTAAGACCTTTCCTCTCCCCCTTCCTAATGTTGGGGAGAGGCCCCAGTTATCAGCTGTTCTGATTGCTTGCCTTAAAATCCCTGCCTTTTAGCTTTCAGGGGACCAATGGGAGGCCTGTTTGGAGTTATCTGGGGCTTCCCCTTGACCCTGGAAAGAGTTCCGAATGGGACCATGTGGCCAGGGTTGAGGTAGGGTCTTTCCAGCTTTGAACTTAGTAACAGGGGGTTTTCAGGCAGGGGGCTCACAGCCATGTTCTTTGCTGGCCATGTCTTCTGCTGGGTACCAGCTGCCTTCCCTCTTTCCCTATACTAACCTGCTTCAACTCCACCCCCACCCCCACCCCACAGAGAGTTTACACCCTTATTCTTAAGGGGACTGAAGGGTGATGGTCATTTTTTTGCAGCTGCTTCCAGCTGGTTAGGGGGAGTAGTCCCTGCCTGACAGAGTGTAAAACTCTCTGGCTATTCTATTGAGGTTGAGGGAAGACGGGTCTGGCACTGCGATTGGAGCTGGATGAAATCCGCATGTGAATAATATCTTGTTCTGGAAGGCATTGGTTCAGTCCTCACTGGATGTTGGAAAGAGTTATTTGCCTCTTTGTCTCCTGGCTTGGCTCACCAAATATGTTAGTGAAATGCTCTGGGTTCTGGGCTTCTAGGTTCTTGGCTATGTCACATTAAAGAATTTAAGGACACGGCATAGGATAGGCAAGGGAATGAAGAGTTTATTAAGAAACAAGAATACTAGAAATGAGATAAATATACCACCTGGGACATGGGTTGTGGGTGTGCTAGAGGGTAATATGCTCCTGAACTTTTTTATATCCTCACTGATTTTTGTCTGTTCCATAAAATTTTGAGGAAGGTATGTTAAACTCTCCCACTATGATTGTGGATCTATTTCTCTTCTTACTTCTGACAATATTTTTAAATATATATATATTTCTTTTTAAAATAAATTTTTATTCAAGTATTTCATACATGCACGTACATAAACAATAAGTGTATAGTAAAAGTTGTGAACTTGCAAAACAAACATGTATATCATCATACAGGACTCCTATACAACACCCCACCACCAACACCTTGCATTGTTGTGAAACATTTGTTACAAACTATGAAAAAGCATTGTCAAAATATTACTACTAACTGTAGCACATATCTTACCTTCATTGTATTTTCCCCCAACCCACCTGAATATTAACACCCTGTTTTTGTATTATATTTGTTATAGTTCATGAGAGAATGTTCTCATATTTGTTCTGTTAACCATAGTCCATTTTCCACCCTTGGATTCCATATGTTATAAAATCCCATGCTTTGTACAATGCATTCAAAGTGTACACTCAGTGGCTCTCATTTTCATTACACAGTTATGCTGTCATCACCTCAGTCAATTTTAGTACTTTTTCATTACTCCAAAAGGAAAAATCCCATACCCCCTTAAGCCCCCATAGTTGTCCCTTAGAATTTTGATGTAATATCTTCTTTGCCATTGCTGCAAAAATATTACAATATTATTCATAAGTTACATTAGTTGTAATTTTCCTATGTATCACCATATTCTTAGCACTTTGTAATAGAAGAACATTCTTATATATATACTATTAACCAGAATTCATCCATCACTGAAATCACTATGTTATATACTCTCTATGTTATTCCCTAGCGTCCTTTCAATTGATATTTATGTCCACACACTACCCCTTTTGGCCACAATCGCATTTATAAATCAGCAATGTTAGCTGTACTCACGATAATATGTTACTATCAACGCTATTCATTTCCACACTTTTATAATAAACCTTATTAAAAATTCAACATACTTTAAGCATCATCTCCCATTTTCATCCCACATTCTGTCTCATAGTAACCTATACTTTAGAGCTTACCTCTGTGAATTTACTCATTGTATTTAGTTCATGTTGGTGAGACCATGCAATATTTGTCCTTTTGTGTCTGGCTTATTTCACTCAACATACTATCCTCAAGATTCATCCATGTTGCCATATGCATCCCTATTTCATTTCTTCTTATCGCATGAAATCCATTGTACGCATATATCACCTTTTGCTTAGCCATTCATTGGTTGATGGACACTTAGGGTGTTTCCATGTTTTAGCAATTGTGAATGATGCTGCTATGAATATCAGTGTGTGAATGTCAGTTCATGCCCTTGCTTTCAGTTCTTCTTAATATGTTCTCAGTAACAAGATTGCTAGATCATATGGCAGTTCTATATTCAGCTTCTTGAGGTACCACAAAACTATCTTCCATAGAGGCTACACCATTCTGCATTCCCACCAACAGTGAAGGAGTGTTCCTATTTCTCCACATCCTGTCCAGCACTTGTAGTTTTCTGTTTTTTTAACTAATAATAATTTTTAAAAAGATACTTAGATTACATAAATGTTACACAAAAACTATAGGAATTCCCATATGCCTCACTCCCTACCCCTCCCACACCATCCTACATAAACATCCTTCATTAGTGTGGCACATTCATTGCATTTGATAAATGCATCCTGGGGCTTTGCCATTAAGCATGGACCACAGTTCATGTTGTAGTCTATACTCTCTCCCACACAGTTCTGTGTGTTATGTGATGATATAAAATGGCCTATATCTGTCATTGCAGTGTCATTCAGGATGATTCCCAAGTCCCCCCCAAAAAACCCATATTACAACTGCTTTTCCCTTTCCCTGCCCCCAAAGCCTCCAGTGGCCACTGGCTCCAATCAGTGTTGTCATTTATTCCATTGCTAGAATCACAATATGTCTATAGTAGAATACCAGTAAGTCCACTCTAGTCCATAGTTCTTTCCCCAATCCTGAGGATTCTGGGATGGTGATGTCCATTCCACCTCTAATTGAGAGGGTGCTTATATCCCATGGAGAAGATGGATAGGACTGTCTTGCTTGCAGTTGCAGACTCTCTCTGTTCCTTGGGATGGTCATTGTCCATCATCATCTTCTTGTTAGTTGTCCTGGGTGAGTCCAATGAGCTGTAGAATAGGTGTTGCAACTGAGGTTCTGGGCCCAGCTGGCATATAGACAGCCCAAAGACTTATGTCTCTTAGACGTACACCAACAAACTCCAGCACCAAGTATAGGTTTAAATAGAAGGGACAGATGAGTCATGAGTAGGGAAGACATAATTGAGTCCAACTCTGTCACTTTCAGGAGCACAAACTCCAAAGTAGGGCCCACTGGCAAAGCGCCAGCCTCCAGAGCTATCAGCCCTGACCTTAGAACCTGGGTGATTCCAGAGCCCTCAGGTTTTGGGGTAGTATCCATTTTGGCAGTCTATGAGATCCTGCTGAGATGCACATAAGTGTTATTTCTGGGATAACCTCCCGACTCACTTTGAAGTCTCTTCCCCATATAAACTCATTTGTCTTTACCTTTTCCCCCTTTTATTTGAGGTTTTTTACCAGTTGCATTGCTAGTTGGTGCTTGGTAGTAATCCCTTGGTGCCAGGGAGGCTCATCCCCGGGAGTCATGTCTCAAGCTGGGGGGAAGGTAATGCATTTATACGGTAAGTTTGGTTTAGAAAGAGGCCACATTTGAGTAACAAGGAGGCTCTCAGGAGGCAACTCTTAGGCACCCCACAACAACAGGCTAAGTTTCAATTTCAAGATCCAAGGCTCTTAAGCATAGTCATCAATATCAAGGGCCCATCAGTGGATCATCCTCCTTCGCCAGTCATTGCCCTGCACTTGGGGGACTGTTGCTGCTCCATTAGAGACTGTAGCAGAGCTCTCCAGAATGAGAATTCAGGGAAGCGGGTGTGGCTCAGTGAATAGAGCACCCGTTTACCATATGGGAGGACTGGGTTCGCGACCCGAGACCTCCTTGTGAGGGCATGCCGGCCTGAGCGGTGC